>JAADVD010000103.1:0-81926 GCA_023334535.1 Pythium vanterpoolii | reverse complement strand
CGCCGCCCCCCTCGCCGCCTCGCTCACGGCCAACGGCGTCGTCGCAGTCTTTGGCGTCTCCACGAGCGCAATCGCGACCGCCACTGCTGGTGCTGCCGCTGCCGCGACCTACGCCAGTGTGATTGGCGGCGTCTCGGGCTTTGGCATGACCGTGGCCAAAGCCGTCTCGGACAAGCTCGGCAGCGATGGGTACCAGACCATCGCACCCGGCAAGAGCTACCGGTGGGGCAAGATGACGCTCTCGCTCTGGCAGCAAGGCACGTGTGTCAAGTCGGTGCTTGTCAACGAGAAGACCGTCCGCGTCGAGACGCTGTACATGCGTCCCATCTTCAGCGGCGGGACAAAGGACTCGAACAACGACCACAAGATCCAGTGGTGGATCGACAAATGGGGCACTGAGAAACAGGAGGTCGTGGCGCAGGAGGGCGGCAAGCGACTGCTGCTGGAGGAAGGCAATGCTGCCATGCTGGGAGATGCAGAGGCCGTGCCACCGGCCGAGAAGCTGTTCTACTTCTACCCGAACGGCACCAACACAGTCAACAACTAGGCGGTCGTTTTCAGCGTGAAGAGTGATGCTGCTAGCGTCAATCTGTATCTCTACTAGTCTATGTCGTCGGATGCAAACGAAACACGTGTGTGTTCCCATCCACGGTTGTCGTTGCGATTGCTCGCGAGAACCGTTACTAATATATTTGAATATTATCACGAAACGAAAAGGAGCCATTTCGTACTCACATGCGCCGCTCGTACATGGCTGCTAAAGTGGTTTCGTCCGCGCGAATCTGTCTCGATGCAAGACGTGTACGTGTGATCCGTGTCGCATTGGTCTCATACTCGAGCGCGGCATCCTCACTTACATCCTGGAATTGACTGGTCTAGATCTGCAGCAGCAAGTCGACCAGAGCAGAGGCCGACCTTGGCAACGCTGCGCACCTTCCATCCTCGTTTCGGCTGCTGCTAAAAGTCGGTCGAATAACACGGACAAACACGGCGCCGATGCCGTGGTGTTTATCGTATAACGCCGTGATCGCTGGCATCACGAGCGAACAGGGCGACAGACCATCCCTCACGCCACACATGATCACAATTCATGCTGTCGGACACACGCGAGTGGGTGATCATCATGCCAAGAGAGAAAGCTTCCACAGATGTTCTTCGTGTGGAGTTACAGCGGCAGTTACTATCGCAGTTACGTTTGAATTGCGCCAACTGCTGCACAATTCCAAACATCATGAAAACAACCCACTACAAGCGCGAAAACGCGCAATTAGACAGAATGACCAGATTAAGCAAAAACATTTGGCAAAGTCGGAACCAAAAAAATATTTATAATTCTCAAGACCAGGGTAAGTGTCTCGAGAGATATCGATCCCTCGCCATCAACTCCACTTTCGGAGACGCCAAGGGCTCTACAGACAAAGGAGATCACCCTCTACACACCAGTGCCCGTAACTACGAACCGAGGTTAAATTGGTAACACAGTATCTGTTTACCATGGTCTCATTTGAAGTTGTCAACGGGATTAAAATAAGTGACCGTGTTTGTTGCTTCAGTATATTTGAGTTCGAAAAAACTGACCAATTAAAAATGGACAGCTCACTTCGAGCGTGGACATGTTGACATTGGTGGAACTCCAGCATCGCTGCCTACAACGCGGGCTGCCCATGCACGGTTGCAAGAACGAACTGGTTCAGCGGCTAGCGGTGGCGTCAACAACACGGGCATCCAGCGCTGAGAGCGATCCCACAGCACGTGATTTGGAAACTCAACGCCAATTCACCAACTGGTTTCCAAGCGACTACACATCGCTGGGGATGTCGAAGCTCCAAGATCTATGTCGCAATCGATCTATCGCTGTCGGTGAACATCGACACGACCTCATTACGCAGCTGCGCGGGTCAGATCCGCGCAACGCGACCATGGAGGAGCTCCTAGTGTGGTGTCGCAGCGCCGGTCTCTCGGAAGTGGGGACGACCGCAGAGCTCGCGGAGCGAATACAGTTGAGGATGATACACGGTGCGGACACAAGTGAGAAAACACCCATGTTCCGCTTGCTGAAGGAGGAGAGAGTTGAGAAAATGGAGAAAATGCATCAGCGACCCCCGCCAATGCTGTCGACAGCAATTAGACCGATCCGAGTCTTGACACCTGCAGAGCTCAAAACATTATGCCGCGACCACAAGCTCACGGCCACACTCGCGCAACTCAAAGGCTTCTGCCGCGACCGCAAGCTCAAGGCTACTGGATCTAGAGATGAGCTGCTCCAGCGACTCCAGACCGCCGGTGTAATTACGCCTTCTTCACGCCCGACTCCAATCAAGTGCACAGGGAAGAAACGCAAGGCTTATGCGGATGAGACTGTCGAGCCTCGAAAGCAAACCAAGCTATTTGAATCGCACTTAGTAAAGCCTTCAAATGGAGCGATGCAACGCTCCGTTTCGTTTCTGACAGAAGGGAAGGTGGATCCAAGTCGACCGAGAGTGAAGGAGGAGTGATCCTGCTTCATCAACCACCACACGACTAAACTACCGGTGCCTGTCCGAAGACTCACAGCAAGTGGATCGTGTGTATACGACCAAAGCCGTTACGAATACTCGCGTCCATAGTGTTGTGTTTTCTTCGGTGCACACCCGAAAAGTGGACACCTGCAGAGTTTGAAACACATGAAAATGCGATCGATGCGAACTATGAAGGCGAGTTATTGGTGCTGATCGTGATATGGTAGCAAGCTACGCGGAAGGCGCAAGCCATGCATGTGCCTGAGTGCCCGCACGCGATCGCACACACCGAGACGAGCTTTGTGGTGTGTACACCCTAGCAGAGCATCACTGTCCGCTCCGACTCGCGCACGTAAAAGTAGGTGGTTTCACAAAACGAAAACGCTGGCTAACGACGAAGTAGAACGAATGTGTGCTGACAAGGACTCGTGGAGAGGCAGTGCGCTTCACTGTGCCAAACGCGAGTTCAATGATGCTTTGCTTTCGCAAAGGGCAGTGCTCGGCAGCATGGAGTGGCGAGTCTCGGTTCACGCAGTCGCAGGCGGTGACATTGAGGTAGTGTGGTGTTCTCCATAATGTGGGGTTCCGTCTGCGACGGTCATGCCACCACACAGCATCGATCGCATCGACTTGCCGGCGTGTCACAAGATACTGGGCTTTGGGAAACTTGATAGTTTTGAAGTCCAGGCAAAACCGTATGAAGGTAGCGACAACAAGCCGACTGTGGTTGTACTGGATGATATCGACGCCAACGATAAGGGTAGCACACTCATCGAGACGGTGGTGAGGGCGGGCGAAATGCGTGCTGCTCGAAAGAGTACTCCAATGACGGCAAGCTCAAGTGTACACCCGATGAGACACCTAACAAATGTGTTGGTGGAGGTGGCGGTGGGGGTGGAAGTCCGACGCCGTCGCCCAACCGGAGCTCTGGGGTAAGTGACTGAGACTTTTGTCGTCGCAACTTCTAGTACCGCGATAACTACTGCTTCAAGCAGTACTCGGACGACGGCAAACTCGAGTGCACACCAGGGGCTCTCATGATCAGTGCGTCTAGACGACCGATCGCGGACCCCACAGTCGCCTTCCTTTTACTGTGAAGACTAGGAGTCGTCCTGTGTGACAGCGAGTATCGAAGCGGCTATTCACGGATGTGAAAGAGAGTAGGGCCTGCATCAGGCAGGGACGAGATGCAGCGAGAGCAGATGCTTGCCCAGATCCAATACATATACTACATAACCACTCAGCCACCTACGTCTCAATAGTGGAATCCGTATTCGTCTTCCGTGTCGGAGCCCGACACCATCACCACATCACCGTCGTCGTCCTCCTTCGTGGATGCTGTCACTGCATCAATATCCCTAACACCGACGACCCATTCCTCACTGTCGGGTGGACACACCTCCAAGCGCAGCAACCCATCATTCCAGCTCTCGGCAATGTCCATGTCGGCGTCCATTTCGTCGGCACCGAGGCCCCACGGATTGCTGTGATAGAAGAGCGTATTCACGCGGTCATTGGCTTCGTCTTTGGTGGCATACCGCCCATAGTATTTTGGTTCACTAGGGCCGCTGTACGAGTGGAAGCCATCGGGCGGGTATGCACAGGTGCTGTACACGAGGTACGGCCCACTCGCTTTGGCTTTGGTCGGCAACGTCTTTTTGGGCTTGGCCGGTGCGCTCTTGCGGGCCGCCAACGTCGCGGTCGCTGGCGTTGCAAACGCACCAACGTTGGTGGCAATCGGTGGGCGTGTCACTCCAGAGCTTGTTTTCTTCGTCGCCGCAAGTTTGATTCTCTTAGTCTTTGGCTCGTCGGGGGCGGCTTTTCGTTTACCCGTAGAAGAAGCTGCTGGTGCAGAACTACTCGATGAAATGCTATCACTCGACGGTCTTTTGCGTTTCTTGAACATCTGGCGCACAACGTCATCGTGCTCTTTCAGCCGCTTGAGTAGGTCTTCTTTTGTCCCCATGACAGACAATGTACGATTTCGACACAGCTCCTTGAGCTGCGGCACCATCATCGATTCGTACCCGGCATCAGCTGATACTGTAGACGCCTTCACGGTGGTTGAGGTCGGAGTCTTTAACGCGAATAATGGATGTGAGTTCCTTGAGCTCGTCGTTTTCTTGAGTCGCTCGAGGAGCTCGTCCCTGGTGCCGCCGACCGGTAGCTTTTGATCGCGGCAGCGTATCTTTAACTGCGCGATCGACAACGATTGGTAAACTGCGACCGTGGCGGCCTTTGTCTTCGTCTTCTTGACCGCATCCCCAACCGATGCGGTGGACGTCGCTACTACCGGCTTCGACGCCTTGGCGGTTTTCGTGGTCACCGATGAGGATACGGAACACGCGTACGTAAGCCGTTCAATGAGGTCGTCTTTTTTTCCAGAGACCGCGACGCCTCGTTCCTTGCATAGCTCCTTTAGCTCCTCGACCGACTTGGTCTGCAGCAGCGCGGTCGTGCCGCTGCTCATATTTTTCAAGACGCGCTCCACGAGGTCGACTTTTGTGCCGGTCACGGGCAGCGCCGCGTCACGACACCGATCTTTGAGCTGCATCAGGTTCATATTGCGCGGGTCCGAGGCCTGGAGACGGTTGACAATATCCTCCTTGATACCACCGACAGGTAGTAGACGCTGGCGGCACAACTCCTTTAGCTGAGGGATCGTCAGAGTACTGTAATCGATCGGAAAAAGCGCCGACGATGCGGAGAGCGACGCAGGATCGCCCGAGCCTTTTGCAGTTGTGCTCGCTGTTGAGGCGGATCGCGACGCAGCAGAAGCCGCAGACGCCGACGACTGGGAGCCACGGCTAAGTCGCTCAATGAGCTCGGCCTTGGTGCCACTCACAGCCAGCTTGCGCTGCTGGCAGAGGCCCTTGAGCTCGTTCACGGACAGCACCTCCATATCGTTTCGGCTTCACTTATCTCTCACAGAAATGCCCGCGAAAACTGCAGTGGCGAAATAGAGTTCTTTACAGCCAATCGCATCAGTTAAGGTAAATTTTAAATATTTTGATTGGTCAAATAAATTTGAACCAATATCTTATAATGGAGGTATTCGTAATTACGGGTTCCACAGTAATTTTGTGTCACCCACTTTGTACCCCGTCGTCCAATTTCGAGAACCATGGGCAACCAGCACTGGCGCGACCCCATGCAGGCGCTGTTCCTGGGCGCCGCGGTGTTTGCACGCGGTGCGACTACGATCATGCGCTTTGCTGGTGTCTTATTTGTCTGCTTTGGCATGGGTACGTTTCGATCTCGCGGAACTGTTCGACGTGTTGTAGTGTAATCCATCGAGTCTCTTGACAGGCCTGATTTTTATCGTCGGCGGCATCTTCACCTACGCGATCGTGCCTGTCGTGGCAGAGACACATTTGCAGGTTAGAATTCTCGACGGTGGTTATGGGTATGGAGTCGAGCCTAACTGGTGCATGGGTTCTGCAGTTAATGGTGCATGGAGTAACGACCATTGTGCTGCTCTTCAACATCTACTTCAACTATGCGCTTTGTATCGCGACAGATCCAGTACGTATAAAAAGGTTATGCATCAATGATCCACCATCGCTGATGTGTTGCTACTGGTTACACTGTAGGGATACGTGACGAAGATCCGACCCATGCCGGTTCGTCCCGAGCGTACCCCAGACAGTTCCAGTGACGACGATGCGCTCGACGAAGAGGTCGATGGCGATGCCCTTCTCCAGCGCCGTATCCATGCAACGCCGTCTAGTCCGTCTAAGATAGCTGCATCGGCCCTGCCGTCGCTGTCCGTGCGAGTTCGTGATCCCCCACTTATTCAGATTGTTCCTGGTGGCATCCACGGCATTGCACGGCCGCCGCCTGGGTTCTACTGCCGCACATGCCGGACGCCGCGTCCTGCGCGGGCGCACCACTGCTCAGTGTGCAATTGCTGCGTCGAGCACATGGACCACCACTGTCCGTGGGTCAACAACTGCATCGGACGCCACAACTATCGCGTGCGTCTCAAATCAACCACCACTCTATCTCACCGATTTTTGAACGGGTACTAACCGTCAATCATTTAATGTAGTACTTCGTCTCGTTCCTGGCATGGCTTGCGCTCGGCTGCGTCTACGCTGCGTGCGTCTCGTTCCAGCCGGCCTACCGACCGCTCACAGAACATCAGTATAACAAGGTAGTCCACCATTCTCGACTAGCTGTTTGGTATCACATAGTGTTCTGACGACGTGTGTCTGTTTACCCCTAGCTGCTCGCTCTGTTCTCGGCACCTCTTTTTCAGCACTGGCGCGTCGCACCACTCGTCTATTTGCAGTTTTCGTTCTGCATGGCCGTGTCGGCTGGACTTGCCGTGTCGATTCTACTTGGGTGGCACATTTTCCTCGTGCTAACAGCTCAGGTACTAATACCGTGCTTTCACTGCCGAGTGGAAGTGTTTTCATTTCTGACTGATATATTGCGATAGACGTCTGTCGAAATCCACATCAATCGAGCACCTCGGAATCGCCGACTGCACGGGGGCAAGGCAGTCAGTGCGTACTCGCAAGGATCGCTGCATGCGAATTGGGAACTCGTCTTTGGACACTGTCAGTTCAAGCTTCTGGGCTTACTACCGAGCACCGACGGCCCGCCACCCGAGCCAAAGTACAACGCTCCAACTGCTTACCAAAGCCATCCTGAGATAATGGTCTAACGATAGATAGCCGTCCGCTCACTGTGAGACGAATAAAGGCGAACGGCAGTGCCCAATATTGAAACCTCTAATGCTGATCTAGATGATGGGAGACCGCCCGGCGTCTTATCTTCTATACTTTTCGTGTGAACGTGTAGAGACAGTAGATGTCGCTCATCTCGTTAAAGTGCAAGTCGAACAGTTCCACAACAGCGTCGCTGCCCACGAGCGGATTCGTCTTGTACGAATCCGGCACGATCTGGATGTCGCAATGGAAGCCCCGGGCTTCCAGTGCCTCCTTGAATTCCGCGAGCGAATCACGCGCTTGCGACGCCACGTGGATAAACTTGCTTGCGGAAGTTGTCGAGAGCAAGCCGTCAACCGCATTTACAAGCACGGGCACAATGTCTCGGTGGTAGACCAAGTCGGACCCGAGCAAAATGTCAAACTTGGACGTCCCGTCTTCGGCCGTGGACCATGACTCTGGTTTGGCCCAGTCGATCGCTGCCACATCCAGCGAGCGATGCTTTGCCGCTGCTGCTTGTTCCTGTGACTTGCGGATACGCTTGCAGTCGAGCTTGTGAACTTTCCAGGCTTTTTTCTGGCACGGCCGCGAGCAGTAGGCCACGGCCTTGCAGCCACCACACTTTAAGAGCTTCCCGTCTGGGTTTTCGGCGCTGAACCGCTGCATGATACCGCACTGATCACACCCGCGTTCTTCACTACCGTCGGTCTTCTGGGTTTCTTCGAGCTCCATGGCCGCCAAGGTCTTTTTGTTGATGGCCACATTGTACTCGAGGTTCTGGATCGTGTGGGGAAATAAATCCGACAGCACGACACGCGACGCAGTCGTGTACATATAGGAGGCAAGACCGCTCACGCCACAACCAGCACCAAGCTCGCACACCTGCTTGCCGGCGAACACGTCCGCATTGTCAATGACCCACCGACTGAGCAACAATGCCGCCGACCAAATCGATACGCCGGTGATATCCTCTTCGGCGGTCGTGCCAAACACATCTTTGTCCCAGTCCAGCGCTAGCTCACGCGCTTTGAGCGTTGGTAGCGATGGATCAAAGCCGAACTCCAGCACGGTTTCTTGGAGGATCCGTGGTCCCGAGGAGCTCGCGTCCGACTCGTTGCCGTCTTCGGCCTCGATTTCTTCACGAATCTTGGCATTGTCCATGCCTGATCCGGCTGCGAGACGTTCTTCCGTCGCTGATTTGTGCTCCAGCAACGCAGACACTATGGGGATAAAGAATATGGTTATGTGAGTGATCCAACAACCCCAGGATCACTTCCCCCACAGCGACTCGCTTACAGATATCCGCGTCATCGACTTGGAAAGCAGCCGTAATACAGCCGTGCCCAAACGAATTCTGCGTGAGCACATCGAGATCCTCTACTTTTCCGAGCAGCACTTTAACCAACTTGAGGTGCTTGTTCTGCACCGCCCAATCTAGTAGACGAAATCGCCGTTCACATCCCGTTAGTTTTCAGTCCAGACCTCCTCGTCGACGCGCATTTCGACGTACGCAGTGGCGTATTGCCGCTTGCATTCTGCAAATGGCGTGCGCCATGCGCTAGCAATTCCTCGGCGCAAACGAGCTGTCCGTTTGCACAAGCTGATCATCCACACAGAAACTGTTAGGTTCTATACGGGAGCAAGTCATTTGGTCGGACGCGTACCCATGTGAAGCGGCGTATTGAGTGTCTCCGGCTGCACGTAGTTTACAAGCGCCGCGCGCTCGGCGTCATCCTTTGCATCGCGCAGCAGCACACGCAGCTGCTCGTCGTCGCCGTAGCGCGCGCACGCCAACACTTCTTCGTCCGCCATGGTCTCCGTCTTCAAATCACGCTCGCTTTGGCTGCATCTTTGATTGCCCGAGTCCACTTCACCACCAATGAACCAACCGAGCGGATCCACTCGAATGCAGTGGTTAGGGGTACGCTCTCAAATCTACAGTCAGATCGATATCATAGCAGACTCAAGTTGAACCTTGCATTAGCAGCAATTGGTCACATTGACGAGGTCGGCGTCATCGTACGCTGGGCGTCATGTTCTGACAGTGGCATTAAAGCAAGGTAAACGTGGCAGTAAAAATCATAGCCATTTTCCCGCCCCCATTTTTTCAAAGCAAGCATCGGATCGACAATGACTATTGTTGCTGTTGCCGCACTAGGAAGCGGAAACGTTCAAGAAGACGTGGTTGACAAGACAGCCGTGTATGCATGGCCTCGAAAAGGATATGCACCGCTATGACTTCTCCGTGACGCCGTCGCTGTGTGTGCTGGTGTGGACGGTGATCGGTCTGCTGACTACACCCACATACGCTACCTCGCACGACCCGTTCCGCCAGGAAGGCATTGATCGGTTCCTCGCGTCGCGTCGTGGGTTCGATATCATGTGCTTGTACACGTTTGACCGTTTCCGTCCATCCGTTAACGCGTCGGCTCCGCCCGTGTACAACTCGTCACACCAAGACGCCGCCGATGATCATTTGCTTGTGACCATCCCCCCAGTGTTCGAGGAGCACGTGGGTTCCGATTGCCCCTTTGGTGATCTACAGTTCGACCCGGAGCTCGTAACAAGCCTCAACGACGGCAAATCGACGAGTCAACTCGGCGTGCACGTATCGGAAGATCCTCAAAACGACGTTAAGCGGCCTCAGATCGCATCGAACGACGTCGTGCCCGCAAAAGAATTCTTTATGTGGGCAACATCGAACGGCTTTTCGTTCGAGTTTTCGTATCGTCGCCGTATTGAGACGAACCAGACCATGACGTTGTTTAGCATCGGCAATAGGTTTGGTAGTTGCGTTGACCCCGGTCTTCGCGTCGATCTGACATCGACCCACGTGATCATGCTCGTCGACTTCATTCCCGTGCTCGTGGGGAATGACATTGCCTGTTACGAGCGACGGCTGTTCTCTGCGAGGACCAGTCGGTGTGTTATGCCTCGATATCGTTCCGAAATCGACGATAATCCAGTCGTGCATGTGGTCGTCACTGTGGATGCTATGCTGTCGCAATTCTACATGAAATACGTTGATCCGGTGACGATGGAAACGTATGAATGCAGTGGATTTGATGCAATGAAGCCTCCCGACGAACCAATCGAATATGACTACATTCAAGGCACGTATCGACTGTTTCTTGGGAACAACCCCCGCAACGTGAGTGCCCCACTCAAGCGGTCCAGGATCGCCCCCGTCAGACAGTATCGCAACCCAGACTGGGACGATAGACTACCTGAGGAAAAACTCCGAGACATGATTAAGCAAAAATTGAAGGCACTTCAGGGTCCTCGCCTTCCGGCGTCTTTTCGCTTGTTCGGCGGCCAAAGCCTCTCCATGAGCGTGTTGAGCGTTGATCTACCTCCGGTGAACGAAGATACTCCATTTAAATGGATGCGCAACGCGATCGATGATTTCAAGAAAGAGCATGGAGATAACATCGTTGACTTTATCATCAAAAGCTTGCGTGAAGGAGATAAGACGAAAGACTTTGGTCTCAACGCCACCACTGCCGAAGATGCAACCCAAGGCGATCAAGGAAATGTACTTAGCGACGGAGTTTACCCGAATGCCAACGGATCCACCTTCGACATGTTTCATTTTGCGATATACCGCAAGCCGGTGTCTGTGCAAGATGCGGAGCAGGCGTTCTGGAGTTCGTGGATGGCACCATCTCGACCATTCATGGAACTGAAGCGGACCATCCGCATACAAGAAGATGAAGAGGTGCTGCTTGAACTGCTCCAACTCCATTCTATTTACGACGACATCAAGCTGGAGATTGTCCAGCTACCCGAGCTTGGTCTCCTGTTGCTGCACCCGAACAAGACTGCCCTCACGACGGCAAATGTCCAGCATTTCCGTGAACTGCCCATGGACCAGCAGCAAAAGGTGTATTTCGTTCCGAATCCCCGCGAGAATAACAAAAACATCAAGAACGGTGGCCTTGGCAGGCAATTCGAACCTTACGCAGTGATCCGCTTTCGAATCTGGAAGTCAACCATTGGAAGGAAAATTAACACTACTCGCGAGGGCGCGATCGAGATCTGGGTTGATCCTGTCGATGACGCACCGAGGACAAAGAGTGAAGTCGTCGATGTCGACGTATCTGACAAGATACCGGCATATCTTGATCTCAAGGGTCTCGATGACGATGAATCTTCGACCAACTCGAAGAAATCAGAGCCGTCAATGTATGCTCGTCAACTTGGATTGTTTGATGGGCTTGCGATGCTGGGCAAAAACATGACAACCCGCAGTACCGTGGTTTCTGCCGCGAACCAAAATATCCGAATTCTCGAACTACCTCGGTATGGGCATCTCTACGATCGGAATATGGAAAACATCACCGAGCGGCTAAGAAGTGCCGATACTCTCGACTGTCACGAACTCGAACCTTATCGGATTCATCGGGAATGGATTGCAAACAGATCGTTCTCGACCCGGCTGGTCTACATACACGATTCTGGCAGCGTCGAAACAACAGCTGGCGGCGTGGACTCTTTGCAGTATCAAGTTCGCGTTGGATCCTCACCTGAGTATTCGGCGAAGTTAACGATCAAGCTTCATTTGCTTTCGCCTCCAGTCATCAGCGACAACTCGACAGAGAATGACTCCACTCTCGTTGGCATTTATCAGGTCGAAGAAGATTCAGCAATCACAGTGAGATTGTTGGAAATCGAGAAGTCTCTGGATCCAAGCGGTCGATTCAAAGTAGAGCAACTTCCTCGTCACGGAAAGCTGTATCAATATCGACAACTTGGACCAGACCAACCATCAGAGCCAACGGCACAAGCATCTATTGGGTCGCTTATTCACTCGAGAGCGATCTACGTCGATGACGTGGCAGGGAGGTTGGTATATGTCCCTGATGCCAACTACTTCAATTCCGTCCCAGACGAATTAGAAGGCAAGTTCGGAATGCTGGACAATTCGCTCGACTCGTTCAGCTACTCTCTCGTTTCCCATTCCCCACTCTCCGACTCCATGGGCACCCGATTGATCCAGCTACGGGTTTCAAGCACACCAGATGAATTGAATATCCTCCCTCCAACGATCGTTTCGACCAACTGCACTCGGGGGGAGCCGGTAAAAGTTCCCGTCATTTTTGAGGACCCTGATGGATTCTTGGGAACCTATCGCGTTGTGCTGGACACAAAAGACAGCTCCTCAACACTCACGTTTGGGCACACCATCACGGACGATGACGTGCTGAAGTACTGCCCATTTGAAAGGCCATGTAACCTCATTCGAAGCGCCAACGAAAACTATATCAGCAATGAAAATGGCGACGAAGATGAAAGGGCAGAGTGGCAGCTGCTTTATCATGTGAAGTCGCGAACGTGGAACCCGTCAAAGATCGACGTCCAGGGTTCCAAAACGGCATTGGAGTACGCTCTGAAAGGTCTAGTCTTTCGGGACATGAACAAGTGGACGTGGCACGGTGACCATACAAGCCGATTCGATGTAACCATCTCACGCTTGAACAGCGCGATCGAAGCGAAAACCAAGATCACGTACTACATCGACTTTGTGTCAGCAGACGGAGATGATGACACTGACTCACTGGGACAAGCACTGGCAAACTTGGCCGATCTTGTCTCGATGGGTTTGTGGATTGCAGTGATGTGTTTCGTTCTCTCGAGTGCATCCTGCTTTTCGATGGGATTTTGTTGCTGCTGCACTCGAGCGCGGAGAGAAAAACGTCACCGATTTGAAAGTGACCGCCGAAAATACGTCGAACAGGTTGTTCAAAACAATCACGAGTACTCTGCTTTACTCAAAGTGTTCGTTGATATCCTCGGAGATTCGGATCTGCGGCTCGTCGAGACGCTGCTCCGTATCTGTCGTGGTACCGTCGAAACTGAAAGAAGTTTGATGGAGGTGCTGTGTCTGAAAAGTCTCACACCAATTCTCGACACAGAAGCCAAATTTCCCAACCTGGTGGCACACCTGCTGTCAGCAGAGTGCCACGACCAATCTCACATTCCCATTCACGCGATTCTTGCGTACCCGAGTCTTGCCAGTATCACATTGGTTCACTTCTGCAGCAGTAAAGCTGGTGCGTGGTTACGTCAATTCCGGCATGTACTATTCTCCACCGAATTCGCGCACCAAAACAACAGCGCGACCCAACTAATTAATGCGCTGGAGGCGGTGCTTAGCACGCTACCAGTGGATTTGGTTCGTCTGTGTCAAAAGTTCGCAGACATCATTTCCATGACGGACGATGCAGACAGAACTATGGCCATCCACGTTGTCTTCTTCAATCATTTCGTGGGGCCGGATCTCTGGTTTACGATGCAGGATTCGCACGGGAAACGTTTACGGCAATCAAGACAGCGCAAGCTTCAAGAAGCAGTCCGAGTGTTGGCCTCCTTCGGGTGGCAAACGCGCACATCTGAATCTCTTTCACCGGAAGATGAGGAAGCCTTGGCTCGATACAAGGTGCTCCTCCAAGTGATATCCACCTGCTCCATGAAGCCAGATTCGCTGCACGACGCTGTCGAGACCGACATCGACGCCGACTTAATGGGGGCATGCCTCATGACTTTGCACAGCATCCTGGAGCGAGTGCTACCCGCGCTCGAGGCAGACGAGAGAGCGCGTGAAACAGCCCACAAGGATGGCCTTCTCCCTCTTCCCAACGACGAAGACGTGGGCGGCGAACTTGACATTACAACAGCGTGTGAAATCAAGCGACTGTTGCACGCGTTGAACTTTCCCGTCGCGAGTTCCGAGGCGCTGGTGGCTATTAGCTCTGGGTCTATGTTTGCAGACGACCCACTCCTTTGGAATGGCTTCAGTATCGATGAGTGGCAAGCTCGAGTCACGGAGGTGAGACCAACAAAGCACGCTCCAGCACTCACCAAGCGCAGAGATCATAAGCCGCCAACCTTTTGTCACGGTCAATCTCTGCTTGCTGTCGATGTAGCTCAAGACGAAGACGCATCGACGACAGGCTTTGAGTCGTCTCGAAGCGATCAAAACGATCACCGCGTTGAGTTTGAGTTTTGAGCTCGTCACTGAATGTAGCCATCTTCGTGAAGATGAGAGTATCAGGTAATACAGGTGACACAGTACATCTCTGACATGGCCAATTTTTGACCCAGGTTGGAGTGAGTATCCAAGAACGAACCCTGAATTATGGCGGAAGATCAACCAGCGGCGACCAGTTCTCAGGGCGACTACATGGAGCGTCTCGGCGCCGACGGCACTGTCATTAGCGACTGGATGGATGGTCTCGGCAAGAATGATCCGCTCATCAGTGATCCAATGCCTGTGGTCACACTGACGAAAGAGTACGAAGGCAACGCGAACCAAAACTTTCTGCACGGCATCACCGCAATCGACAAGCGTTACTCGTCGATGCGTCGCGTCCGCGGCGACGGCAACTGCTTTTTCCGCGCATTCATCTTTGCATTGTGCGAGCAAATTTTGAGCTCGCGCGAAGACAGAGAAGCCGCGGCAAAATTGCGTCAGCAGATTCAGGACAAGATCCGCCAGTCCAAGAGCGAGCTCGTTGCGATCGGCTATAGCGAAGTCGCGATCGACACGTTCTGGGAAACGTTTGTCGATTATTTGGAGGCAATGGAGACCCGCTCACACGCCGAGCTCGTCCAGGACTTCCAGATCGAAGGCGGTGAAGCCGAGTACCTGGTACGATGCATTATCTGGCGGCTTCAGGAATGGCTCATGTTGACTTTGTGTTACCTGTAGGTGTGGTACATGCGGCTGCTGACTGCCGGCCACCTCAAGCGGAATGTCGAGCAGTATCAACCGTTTATTGAAGGGTTGTTCCCCGGCCTTACGGTCGAGCAGTTCTGCGCAACCGAGGTTGAGCCCATGGGCAAAGAGTGCGACCAGCCGCAGATAACAGCGTTGGCGGATGCTCTCGAACTGCGCGTGCGAATCGAGTATTTGGACGGCAGTACATCCGATGGACACGAGCCGAACAGCTACGTGTTTGGGCCGGAAGGATCGGGTGCTAATGTGAAGATTCATTTGCTGTATCGACCAGGGCACTACGATGTGCTGTACCCACTCGACACCAACGCGCCGCACTAACTGTGCATTCAGACATCGTCTCTAGAACAATTCGCAAGACGGTAATATGCATACGATGTATTTTGTATTATCCTCTCTCCTACCAAGCTCTCTACGGATCCGCACAAACAGCCCCGTTTCAGTCATCCTTCGTGTCGATCACGCCTTCCTGTGCGATTGCGTTAGCACCACTTGCGAGCTTGAACACGTTGACAATGTTTTTCGCGACGCAGGCCGGCAAGCACACGTTAAAGCAGAGCTGCTCAGATATCATTAAATCAGTACCCTTCCGGATTCCACGGACGCATCATGAGCCTCGAACCTGGTCCAGCGGAATATGGAGTCCGGGGAGCACAACGTGTGGATCAAAGTGCCTCACGTACAGCAAAATGTAAAAAAGTTCGGTGCCAATGCAGCAAAACCCAAAGAACGGGTAGACTCCATAGTAGAGACGCAGCAACCACGTGCGACCACCGGAAACGCACTTGTGGTGGCCCTTGCACGAGTACATGTGGTACCAATGGCTCGCGACATCGAGGATCAGGAGGTAGAGAAACGTTAGCAGATACGACGGGTACAAGTGCGACAGGATGAGGAGAAGCCCAGCAGTCGAGCAGCGGTCCGTAACAACATCCAGCATGGCGTGGTAATTCGATCCTGGTGGAGACCCATTCAAAAGAAACCTCAGTCTCGAACGGCAAGGATAGCAGTTCCCTACACGTACGTTGGTTCAACAGGCGCGCGACAAAGCCATCAAAGAAGTCGCACACAAAGCTTAGAGCGTAGCACAGCGCACTGGTCTGGTAGTCGTCGAGCGCAAGGTAGAAGCTGTAGGCCATGAGGAGGATGCGCACATAGCCAATGAGGCTCGAGACGTGAAAGTACACCGAGGTCTCGTGATTCTTCGCAAAGGAAGTTGGTGGAGGTGCCATGGTTTGAGGGAGGCCCGGATAATCACGAAATGCCTAGGTTGCTTGTGATCCGATCGACTGCCGCTGTTGGTGGTAGCAAAGCGCCCTCGTCCCAGACTGGAACACGGCAGAATCATTGACTCATGTCACCAAAAAACCAGGCGAGAACGCCATCCAAATTTTCAGGATCCGTGAGGAACAGGACTCTGCTCGAACGGTGCGGAAGGATTGGCATTCCTTTATCAGTTCTATGGTTGGCAATGAATGAAAAGTGCTCGTGTTGTATCGAGACGCTTGTCTCCCATTTGACTACAGTACTCTCTCGTCCTCAATTGGTCTTTTTGCTGTTGATATCGTCCTGAGCAACAGCGTGTGCAGCGCTCGTGAGCTGGAAAACATTAATAATGTTTTTGAACACACACGCTGGCAAGCACCCGTAAAAACACAACTACAATATAAAAAAATATTGTTAAATGTGAATTTAGGAGAGACCATATCCATTCCCACACTGCACGCACCTGCTGGAGGGGGAGATTGATGCCGGGGATCACATAGAGTGGATCAAAGTGCAGTACATACAGCAGAATGTAAAACAATTCGGTGCCGACGCAGCAGTACCCAAAGAACGGGTAGACGCCATAGTAGAGACGCAGCAGTAGATTGCGGTCGGTCGAGACGCTCTTGTGGTGGCCTTTGGACGAGTACATGTGGTACCAATGGCTCGCAAAATCGAGGATGAGGAGGTAGAGAAACACGAGCATGTACTGCGGGTACAAGTGCGAGAGGATCACGAGGAGGCCCGCAGTCGAGCAGCGGTCCGTGACCATGTCGAGCACCGCGCCATAGTTGGAACCTATACAATAGACACATCAGTATCCAAGATGTACTTTCGCATTGTGTCCTTTGAAACGTACATTGGTCAAACCAGCGCGCGAAAAAGCCGTCAAAGTAGTCGCACACAAAGCTCAGGGCATAGCACAAGACACTGGTCTGGTAGTCGTCGAGTGCAACATAGAGACTGTAGGTCGTGAGCAGCACGCGCGCATAGCCAATGAGGTTCGGTACGTAGAAGAACACGGGCGTCGGATCTTTGTTAGCGGCAGTCGTCGGCGTGGTCGAAGGCGCCATGGTCGTCTCGGAGGCTTTGCTCTTTGGATGTGATCTGAGGTGGTCTGGTCGGTCAAACCAGGGGACTACGACTTGATGATCTCCTTCACATTAATGCCCTCATTCGACAACTAATGACTTTGTTTCGGAGATAAGACCCGCAATAAGCAACTTCGTGGAGCTGTTCAGAACCTGGGCGCGAAAGGTCGTCAAAGCCGAGTGGCAGCCATGCACAAGGACGTGGAGGGGTCTCTCTCTTGATCACCAAGAGAGATAGAAGCGAGTGAACAAATGCCGGAAGCTACGAAGGAAGCCGCCGCGCCCGAGCTCTCAGAGCAAGAGTACCGCAAGATCTCGTCCAAGCCGCACCTCAAGCACAACGACATGACGGCTGAAGTGTGCACCGAGACCATGGAGATTATTACCATGGCGTGCGACAAGCACGTGCCCGTCAAAAACTACGAGGCCGCGGCGCAGCTCATCAAGCAGAGTATGGACAAGAAGTTCGGGTCGTCGTGGCACTGCTTTGTGGGCGAAGGCTTTGGCTGCGACGTGAGCTACCAGCAGCGCAACATGCTGTTTATCTACGTTGGCGAGATTGGCGTGCTCGTCTACAAGTGCTAATAAGACGAGGAGGATCTAAGCAGAGACAGTGGAGAATTGAATCGTATTATCTAAGCTTGTTTGTCGGGCTGCATACAAAGCGAGAGAAACGCAGCTTTAAATACGGGGTGATGGTTAAATATGGTTGAACGCATTAGAGAAACGGTGGAAGTAACGACTTGAATGGCGTCAATCGAGCGCTGGCGAGGGGGATTCTAGATAGATGCGTGGTCGTCGTCAAAGGACGAATCCAATATGATCGTAGTATCTTCCCGCGAACTTGTGCGGCTCTCAGGGCGGTCGCACGTTTTGTCACTCGCCCTCTTCATCTTGGTCGGTGCAGTCGTCTCACCAAAAATCTCGTGATTTATCGCGACGTGCTGCTCAGTCTCGTGCTGCTCCGCTCTGCGGTTGGTCAAACACAGTGCGAGCATGCTGTAGAGGAACACGCCGCCGTACCAGCCACCGGCAATGTAGCAATTGAGCTCGGCTTTGGCCGGGTCCACGCGGAGGCCGTGCACAAATTTGGGCTGGAAACGCAGAAGCAGACCAAACAGCGGGAGCAGTACCATGCCTGCGACCGACAGCGCGATCAATACGCGCAGTGTACCGCTCATATCGCTTGCTTCGTGCTTTGGTGTAGGTGAGAACGCCTTTCGCGTCGGGTGAGTTTTGCGGTGTGTGTCTGTGGGTGAGCCACATGACCCCTGAGATTTCTCCTAAGTACGATTTTCAGCCAATCAAGGTTCGCTACTCGGAGAACACCATCACTCTCAAATGCTAGAAGCTCCTCCTTTGTTGTAGCCATTCCAAAAAAGCCTCTGTGAGATGCTAGCAATCGCACGGTGCTGGTTATCTCTATGCAAAATGGTGTGTATATTGCTTAAATTATGGAGGCACACTCCTCGCCTTCCCCCGTGGCGTAGGTCAATCGCCGAGTTGTCTATTTCTCAAACAGTGAACCCGCGGGCCGGCGTCTTGTGGTGGCGAAAGCTCTCGACTTCTGCAAGGCGTGCAAAGCGATGGTAAATCAGCGGATGCAACTCGTTCAGACGGCTCGGGTTCTCGGCAAAGCACACAAACAAAGTCTTAATGACCGCCCCCAGAATCTGCGTCGCAATCGACAGTGTCGTGTAGCACAACACAAAGCTTGCGACTACAAAATACGCGACGTGCTTGGTGTGCATAAACGCCGGCACACACAGTGCGCACATGATGCTCGCCCAGCCGTTCGCGCCAAGCAGCAAGAGGCGGCTCGTGAGGTCGTCATCGACAATTGCTTCGACGCCACGTTTCTCAATGAGGTGCCACGAGTCACGCGCGGCGACGTAGAAAGGCTTGCCGTACGCTGCGACGTGGACAAACGAATACTTGTGGTACGTGCGGATGAAATTCTCGGCGGCTTCGGACCGCAAGTACACAATGCGCCGCGAGAGCACCGACTCGTCGCGTCGTGCCCAGCGCAGGACGTTCCAGACCACGTGGGCGAGCGGACAGAGCAGCGAGCCAACGCAGATCGAGCCAAAGCAACTCGACAACGCGCCTTTGGTAAAGTATACGACGACCTTGCGGTCGGCCGTATGGTTCCATGGAAGCAAGCCTGCCATGCCCGAGACGTTGCGGGCACTGCTGCTGCCCTCGTCATCCTCGGGCGATTCGTGGACCGTCTCGGCCGAGGTCTGCGGCGACAGATCCGACGAGTTGTCTTTGTAGTACCAAATAATGGTCGCGCCCGACACGATGAACGTGAGAATGTTCTTGAAAATGTTCGAGGTCCAGTAAAAATGGAGGTAGAGAAAGAGCATGCTAAACTGCCACGGCGTCGCGCCGTTGCCGACAAAGCCGAGCGACGTGCAGATCCAACTAGCCCACATCGTGTAGGCCACGAGCGTCCCGGCCGTCACGAGTGCCAGCGTCGGATGCTTGACGAGAAAGTGCACAATCAATTCAAACAGCACGGCCACGAAATCGAGAGCGTTCTTGTACTTGCGGATCCAAAAGATATCAAACACAAGGGTCGCGGTCGCCCCGATCGCCAGCAGGAGCGCGGTCGGATTCTGCGGCACGGCGAACAGCGCGAGCGCGAGCAGGCCGAGCCCAATGGTCGAGAAAGCACAGGACGCTTGGATGAACCGCATTTTGTCGCTGTAGAGGTAGATGAGGAGCCATCCAAACGCAAAGAGCACGTTCACGACGCACAGCGAGCGCAGCTGCACGCCAATCGCACTGGCGTTCATTTCGGCGACAGTCTCCACGTCGTCACTGGTGGGGGCACGAGTCTCACCGGCTGCGACCACGCTGCCGTTGACTGCTGCTTCCTGATCCTCGAAATCCGAGCGGATGTAACCAGTCGCAAGCAGCATAAGCAAGAAGTGAAACACGTACAGCCCGACAAATTGCATGTCGCGAAACGTAATCGGGGCATTGAGCGACGGCAGCGGCCGCGCGTCACTGCTGCTGCTGCTGGTGTGAGCACCACCACCGTCACGCATGGCCAGTGGGATCAATCGCGAGCCCGAGGCGTCCGTACTGCCATCGTCGTCGTCGTCGTTATGATCGTTGGCATCGGGGTGGTCTCCGGCCGGCGACAGTGTGAGGTCATCCATGGTGTCGTCCTCGGTGGGGGACAATACGTGGTTCTCATTGCTCGCGCCGTGGGACGGCAGCGAAGACGGCGGCATGAGCACGCGGAGGAGACAGCGAAGGAAGAGAGGAGGAGATGTGCTGTGAGTTTGCTAGGCTGGAGGAGGCCTAGCGGAGCGCGATGAGGAGAGAGGACGAGGGGCTTCAACTGCTGACCTCTGCTCGATACTTGGGCATGGGTGCGTGCCACGTTTTGCCTAAATTAGACGGGCCGGGTTCGAAGAAGTGACCGAACGGGTTGAACGCATCTCACGACGGCCCGTCCCAGATGTATTAAATTAACAAACTGGGAGGAGCAGAGATTGAAGTTGGTTCTGGCATACTCGTCCCGCGTCATGGTTTTGTTCCGGCCACGATGTCGTCAAGGAATCAGTTTTGAATAAATGCACCCCAGTCCATAATGGCGACAGCGTTTTCCCCATGGACCGTCAACAACATCAGCGTCTACATGTGTGCGACTGGCGCGTCATGCTCTCATGCTTTCGATGCTGTTGTTCTCTCGTGAACCGCTCAATCAAGCACTGTGCATGGAGAGGTCAGCTGCTAGACGCGGCCAGATGGTAGTTGCGCATTTGACCTTTGCGTCGCAGAATTCTACAGTGGTTTTAACCGATCTACATGTGAGCCTAAACCAACGACGATGACGATTAGTCCACAGAAGTGTCGAAACATCTCTTCCAATGTGTCGTTCTGGCACCCCTTTTGACACCTGAACGGCTGTTCCCCCCTTGTGCCGCCCAACAACCGGTTTGTGGGTGTCTCGTAACATCCGCTCTTCACGCACCTCGTAAGCTTCTCCCGCCGCGGCGCAGTCTCTCTCGATCGCTCGTTGTGCGCAGCTATCTTTCCCTGCCTTTTTAGTGGCTAGCCTCGTGCGTCTATATTCTTGTGCAGCCTTCTCGTCTTCTCGTGACCATTCTGCTCTACGCCGTCCACATCATTTCTCCCTGTTGTCTACAACAATGGCGACTCAGTTTGATGCGATTGATCTGCTCACGCGGTACGAGACACCGCTCCTGAAAGACATGGACAAAGACGACGACGTACTCGAATGGGTCGCTGCGTTTGTCGGTAGCGACAACTTTCAAGACGCGGTCAATGCGTTTTGCGAACAGCGCGCCGACGTCTTCAAGATTTTGCTGACCAAAGGCGGACCCTGCGCCGAAGAGCTCGATGCCGTCGAAGGGTGCGTTTGCTGTCTACCTCTAAGTGACGACGATTGCTCCGTTCACTCATGCATTCTTTTCTTGGTAGCACGTGGAAAGAGCTGCATCTGGAATTCATCGACACGGCCAACGGCTTCATTGAAGAGTTTTTGGTCGCGCACGGCTTTACAATGGACCAGTACACGGTCCGATGCGAAGAAGAGACCCGATTATCCGAAGAGCGCCAGCGCCACACGCGCATGTCGTTCTTTGTGCAGATTTTGATGGCCTGCACCGAGTACGAGCAGTTTTTGAATCTTATGCGCCGCGCCGCCGATCCCGACTACTACGAAAAGAAAGAGCTCCAGCACCAAGCCGAACGCATAGTGTACGAAGGCGCCGAGTGTCCATTAGCGCAGCACGAGCAGCAGCAGCGTGTCGACCGCGCGCTCAGCGAACAGATCAAAGACGCCCAAGCCTTTCTCGATTTCTTTGACCAGAACCCGAGCTTGACCTTGGACGAGTTGACGCAAGAGTTCCAGAAAAAAGTGCGGCTTGAATAGAAGATGCGAACGTTAGAGGTGGCGTCGCGAATAGGGATGGACAGTCGTAGTGTGGTAGCGTGTGGCGTGGGGAACGAGGTGTTTGCGTTCCCGACCAGTAAACTTATGTAATGGAGGTAGCTGATGATGCTCTGCCATGACGACGTCATCTCCTTTTGTCATGGCGACACAGTGAGTGTTGTCGTTAGCTCAGGGTTGCGAGCACAACGTCATCGCGGTCGGATGTGACCACACAGCAGATTTCGTAGACGTCATCTAGGGAAATACGTTTGTTGTTGGCGTTGCCGTTCGATTCAACGCCGACGAGAGACTTGAGATCGTTCCAAATGAGGTTCGCGAGACGCTCGTCCAGACTTGCGCTGGCCAGCGTAGCGCGCTCGTCAATCGCAGCCACAGCTTCGTACACTTGAAGCAAGTTGTCCTTCGTGAGACTTCGTGTATCGCTAGGACTCGTCGAGTATCTCCTTAAAAAGTCGTCCACTCCCGTTTGTAATGCAGTGAGGTCGTGCGGCGAAAGGTGTTCGTGATCACACAAAATGTCGACGAGCTCTGTAGTGCTGATGTTGCCGTCCATGTCTTGGTCTAGAATTCGGAAGAGAAGACTCAGGTTCTCGTGGACAGTTTTCTCCAAGAGCAGCACACTGTCGACTCCATCCCCGTGACTCTGTCTTGATATAGTCATGGAGAAGGAGATGACATTTTCCCCAGGCGGTGCTATCCAGTTTATTTGACAGGATGGTGACGCCGTATCCTTGTCTGCTTCGTATGCCTGTAAATCCAGTTGCGTCCACGTCTCATCATCTCCAACTTGATCAACCATCAGCGTCAGAGCGCCATGGCATGTGGCTCCAGAGAGGCACGTTGCATCGCATCGAACGACGAGGTGCTGCAGCGACGCACAACTGATCGCCAATTGGAACAGAATGGGTTGTGCATTGTCTTGTAGCTGGGCATGAACTCGTCGACGCCGCCACGTAAACGAGTGATCCACGAGCACCTCAAACACCACCGGTGACATTTTGGCGAATGCCTCTTCGGGTACCAGGCACGTGCCATCTTCCTCGTCCACCTCAAGCTGAAGCTGCAGTCTGGCCGACATAATGTGGTGGAGATTAGCTGTGGGATCGCGCAACCGAAATCCGAACGGCTGACTTGACGATGACGGTTTGACGCTGCTGAGGAGCTGAAAGGCACAGTGGTGGTCGTCAAACGCGGCAAACGATACCATCAATAGGGACTGCTTCGAGCGTCGCTTGTGATTCTTGTGTCCTGCACGAAGTCTTGCTTCCATGTACGCGGCGTCCCATGTCTCATTCCGAAACACTTGGACGATTGGTCGTCCTGTGAGTTCTAAAAGAATTCTTCGCGTAGGCATCGTTGCAATCGTCATATAGCTTCCACAAAGCTTGGCGTATGCCTTTTGGAGTAGAATGGCGTACGTCTCGCCGCTGTGTGGCCACGCGCACACAAGTCCACCATGCGCCTCCCCGGCAGTTGCGATAACGGGAGCAAATAGATCGACCACAACCACTACGCGTTCTCGACCACTTGGACACAGACTAACGCCCACGACGCTCAGGCTCTCAGCGAGCCGGCCCAGGTTTCCACTGAGTCCCTTCAGTGTGCGATCATCAAACCACTGCGTACACCATTCGGAAGCCTCGTCGTGAAGAGCACTCATTGCACACACCCAACTGTCTTGATCGAGGACGCTGCTACTGCCCACGCCGTTCCACGTTGTCACCTCTTTCACTCTCTCCTGGTGGACCTTGTTCGGTTCCAAAAACCGCCACGACGCATCCACGACAGTACTTAAATGTCTCCAGGTTACTGGCCACAATGTCGTTGGTTTCGATGCGCCGCTTCTCCCCCAGAGCGATGCCCACGATGGCGAGAAGACGGGATCCACAAACGGCACGTGGCGCTGACGACTCCAGCGATTGATATCCACACACCATCGATGCACTTCAATAGACGTCATCCCACTAGTGAGATTGTATGGTGTACTAGAGGGGACGGCGACGCTTCTGTACGCAGCTGCACTTTGCGCGATAAATTGCTGAAGCCGTTCTTCGCTTTCCTTTTCTTTCTCTGCCTCCTGCTGTCTATCAACGCCCACAGCTTGAACGATGGCGTACTCCACTCGCACATAGGCACGTTCGCCATCCGCTCGTACGACGTGGACTACATGGCGACGCTGTAGCGGATCCACCGTCACTTCAAACACTGATTTGGAGGTGTTATCGCCCAGTTCCGCTTCATTTTCTTCTGGGAAAACGAGCTTGATGTGGCGCGAGAGCGAGAAATCCAGTCGCACAGTGACGTGCTGTAGGCTGCGATTCTGGAGCACGTACTGAAGTGCCGCGACGCGCTTTTTTGCTGGCCGTTGGCCGACTACATCTTGCCGCACTTCCACGAAGACATCGGGCGCGAGACACTGGAGCATGTTGCTGCTTTCGCAGTAAATTGAAGTTGGTAATCCTTCTAAGTACGGATTTTAGTTGATGTCTTCTCCAAAAAACGATTGTCTTGAAGAGTGTTGGTTCAATGTGATCAGAAACCGACCGGCAACATGCTCGGTGGTAGACCTCAAAGTTGAAAAGAACACACCCGACGCAAAATGAGCTCGCTTATGCAACTAAAAGCACAGAATGAGAGCCGTCTGGCGGTGAGTACGTCAGCGTATCGACATCACAGTGGTCTACGCTGGCTAATGATGTGGTTGCGGTCGAAATCAATGAAACGCAGGAGGAGAAACGGCTCATTGAGCGCAAGCGCAATGTGCTCATTCTGGCGCTGCAGTACTGCGTCGAGAACGGATACGTGCAGACAGCCGAGCGACTGCAGCAAGAGGCAGGCGTAGCCATCTCCAAGTTTGAAGTCATCGAGAACATTGACCTGCTGCGGATTGTACAGGTTAGAAGTAGGAATATTGCCATCGCCGTGTGGCAGTAACGACTGACATACCGGATTCCGACTGTAGGAGTTTGAAGAATACTACGAAATGAAATTTGGCAAAAAGCCCAAGCTCGTGCGCCGGCTATCGCCCGACGAGACCGACAAATCCAAAGCGACGAGCGAGAAGAAGGCTGCTGCGGCCGACCGAAGAAAGCAACGCAATGACTACACATCCCCACACATGCCGTCGGAAGCGCGCGTGGAAAATAATGCGGCGCTGAAGGCAGTCAGTAGTGCCGTATCTTCCGCAGCTGCTAACAGCAGTAGTAACAGCAGTGAAAAGTCCCGACCACCCCCGAAGGGACCGTCGACAATTCAGCCCGAGAAACCAGAAGAAGAATCACTCGATTTGGGGCTTGTCGGACAAAAACCTTCACAGCGAAAAGAGAAGAACGGTACGTCTGCTACCAACAAGAAACATGCTGGTGCATCAGAGGAACCGGAGGAGTCGATCGAAGAACGTTTGATCAAGCCACTGCCAGCGTATCTATGTGACTCTGAGTTCCGGCCGCTGGCCGAAATGATCACGCGCGAGATTTTCCAAAAGAACCCCAACGTTCGGTGGGATAGCGTCATCGGTCTCAATGAAACCAAACGTTTACTAAAGGAAGCGGTCGTCATGCCACTCAAGTACCCACAGCTTTTTCAAGGGTTACTGTCCCCCTGGTGCGGCATCTTGTTGTACGGTCCACCCGGCAATGGCAAGACCATGCTCGCCAAAGCTGTCGCCACAGAATGCAAAACGACGTTTTTCAACATCTCGGCCTCGTCAATTGTTAGCAAATACCGTGGTGACTCGGAGAAACTGATTCGCATTCTGTTTGAACTCGCGCGACACCACGCGCCATCAACTATTTTCCTGGACGAAATCGATTCGATCATGGGGCAACGCGACTCAGGGGGGGGCGGTCAAGAGCACGAGGCAAGTCGACGTATGAAGACGGAACTGCTCATCCAGATGGACGGTCTTTCCAAGACAAATGACGTCGTCTTCGTGCTCGCGGCAAGCAATCTGCCGTGGGAGTTGGATGCGGCAATGCTACGACGCTTAGAGAAGCGAGTGCTGGTGGATTTGCCGTCGGCAGAGGCACGGCATTCTCTCTTTACATCATTGTTGCACCCGTATGTGCCGCCAACGTTTTCGTACGTCGCTGCGATCACGCAAACAGAAGGCTACTCTGGCGCTGATATCAAGCTCGTGTCGAAAGAAGCCTGTATGGCACCAGTCAGAAGACTCCTAGCACGGCTCGAATCGATGGAGCTGAACCAGAAGAGTGCGAATCAGTGCAACGATTCAGGTATGTCGTGCTGCGGTCTGCCTGGAATTAGTTCGCTCAAGTGGTCTCACATGAATCATTTGTTTTCGCTGCACAGCAGAGAATTGGCGAGAGCTAATGGGTCACGTCACACAAGAGGACTTGCTTGCAGCACTAGACAAGACAAAGCCTTCTGCCCAGCAAATGCTGAAGAAGTATCAGCAGTGGCAACTGAAGTTTGGATCTTCATAACCCACGACCCAGTTGCCAACGTGTAGCCACTCTAACGACTCAGTGTCATTGACGAGAAAGATGAACCGGTTCAGTGAACCGTGCTTTCACCTACCCATACCCTTTCCCTCTTGTAGTAGACATCGGTTGGCAGAAAATTTGAGTGCCTTGCACTGTGAATCGAGTGGCTACGAGTCAAATTCGGTTAAGTACGAGTCAACTGAAACCACTCGAATACTGCGCCCTCTCAAATCGCTTGGTGTTTGCTTGGTGGTTCCTCTGCTGGGCTGTGGGTGTGTTGGTGGCGCTATCTATCGGCCCGGTCCCATTGTCATTGACTGGTGGTTTTCTTCTGCACAAACTCATCGACATCTCTTGCAATCATGGTAAGCGACACCTAATGATGCGCTTCTCGAGGCAACGTCAGCGGGTATCCCGACAGTAAGACACGCGCAACGAGTCGTCCGATTCCCGGCGGTTCGATTCGTGGTCTTAACGTTGCCCGGTGCCCGCTGGAAGTTGGCCGAACGAGCGACTCAAATCGGTAATGCATTCACAGCGACAGCATCACTAACGCGCAGTATGAATTGCCATTTTATAGGATACTCAGCGTGATTTCATGCTCGCCAAGGTCGTGAACGTCCTCGGCCGCACGGGTAACACCGGTAACGTGACCCAGGTGCGCGTCGAGTTCCTCCAGGACGACAAGCGCAAGATCATCCGTAACGTCAAGGGCCCGGTCCGTGAGGGCGACATCTTGTGCCTCCTCGAATGGGAGCGTGAGGCCCGTCGTCTCAGATAAGCGATTTATACGTCGGCGAGATGATGGTGGGGAAGGCAATGTGCATCGCATGACGCACCAGCCCGTGAGTGCAGCTTCACTCGTACCCCATGCAGACCAAGAGAAAGACACCAAACAATATACAGGAGATGGCGCAGTGCTTGACCCCTGACCAGACACATGGAACCTCGAATGCTTTTTCATCTCTTCTGATAGCTCGGGCGCGTACACGACGTGAATCGATGCGAGCGAGGCATTGCAGTGTTTGGATGAAAGCACAAGGAACGAGAGGGCGACAGCAATAGGTGATCGACAAAGATGGAGGAGATTGACGTCTAGTCAGCGAGAAACTCAATGCGTCCTTCAACGTGGCGACGTATCGGCGTGATCTCAAAGAACACGAGCCACACGATCTCGAGCAGCATCGGGCTTCCACCTGCGGTCCTTTCGGCTCATATTTCGTTCTACCGATAGACTGCACTTCGCGCTGCACGCGTCGAGTCCTATTGACTACTATACCTGTCGCCCTTCGATGTCCTGAACACCCGTTACGCTCGAGTCCATGGCGTGGTTCACCCACACTCCCACACGTTGATTTGCTTGTCGATACTGCCTGTGATCATGAGCGGTAGTGTGGAATGGACATCGAGGCTCGTGAGGAAGTGGCCGTGAGCGTCGTCTACAGTCCGAACGCATCGCCCAGTCTATCGGTAGCAAAAAAACACAATTCATCAGATCCAGTTATAATTTCCTCCCTACCGATCAGCACGTACCTCAATGTCAAACACGCGCAGCGTCTTATCCTCGGCAACACTGACTGCATACCGCCCACAAGGATGGAAACGTACGCAGCGCACCCAGTTCTCATGGCTCGCAAAGTTCATGAGCATCGTGCCACTGAACGCTTCCCACAGCCGCACAGTTCGGTCGCGCGAGCCCGACAAAATGAACTTCATTCTCCGAGTCGACGCTGTCGAGCCGATCACGGGGCTTGTCACCATGGCAGATCCACCATTCGAGTCGCTGGCACCATTCGTCATGGCGCCGTCCAAGCCCAAGCTGGCGAGTTTCTGTGCATGAAACTTTTCAATGGCTTGTTCTTGGGGACCGGATTGGGCAAAAACGACGGTCTCGACAACGTGCTCATGCTCCCGCAACGACTGGAGTACGCGCAGGTGCTGCAAGTCCCAAAACAGCACTGATCGATCGTTGCCGCACGACGCGAGGTAGAGCCCGTCGTCACTGATGGCAATGTCGCGGACCCAGTCGGCATGGCCGTTGTTCATTGTGTTCAAACAGTAGCCAGTCGAGATCTCCCACACTTTGATAGTGTGGTCGCGAGAACACGAGTAGAGACGATCGCTGTCTTCCGAAGGGGCAAACGCAAGCCCGCAAACGTTGTGGTCGTGGCCGCGCAGTGTCTTTAAGCATTCGTAATCGCCGTCGCTCGAGAAATCCCAGACTTTGACGGTTAGATCCGCCGACGCGGAGGCTAGGAGTGTGCCCTGGGCATTGAAAGCAATGGCTTGCACGTGGTTGGTGTGGCCCTTGAGCGTGCGCTCGTACTCGCCCGTCTCAAAATCCCACACTTTCACAGTGGCGTCTTCGCTTCCAGATACGAAGACACTAAAGACCGGATGAAACGCCACGCACTGTAATTTGGCAACAAACCACGATATGTTAGTCCTTTCGCTACAGAATATCACTGCAACCGAGCACGTACAGTGATCGGATTCCGATGACCAGTGAGGGAAGCGCGGGGCGGTGCGCGTGGCAAGAACTCAGCCTTGGATCGTCCGCCGCCAAGCACGTCCCGTCGACTCACGACGCCGCCCAGCTTTGAACTCTCTTCCAGCTGCTTGACCTTGTTCTCGAGCTCCATGATTTTCTTCTGTAATCGGATTACCGAGGTCCATTTCTTCTCGAGCAGACCGGCATGTTTCCCTACAGCACGGAAATTAACAAGGGAAATATCACTTAGCTTGACCACGAACTCTCTGCAAGTGAAATGGCTTCAAACGCGTACCGTCTGTGGAAGGCGAGACGCGCGCTTCTTTCTCGAAAGCCACCGCTGTCTCTGCAAAGCGGTCGCCCATGCCGTGGAGATAGTCCAGCATGGACTGATGGCTGTCCCACTCCAAAAATGTGAGTGCAGTTTTCTTCCAGAAGATCCTCTATTCAACACCCACGTACAGATCTTGGCGTTGCTTGTCGGTAAGCACCATGTTGAATAGACTGCTTAATCTCCAAAGATCGTTTGCGGAGTTTGTCGCGTCGCGTCCAGCGCGGTCTCTCTTCCTCGTCGACTTGCTTCTTCGTGCCGTGGTGTTGCCACGACGTTCACCTCACGCACCTCAGGATGAGCAAGTGGAGTGATGGTCCCGTAGTGGGAAACGTGGCACTGTACCGGAAACACGGTACAGTAGTCTAAGTATACCGCATTCTAAAGTTAGCTACAATGATATACCTGGTTCTGGTATTTACTGTACTGTACATGGCTCAATAGTGCTCCCTTGGCGCGATCTGGCTACTGATCCAACAGGGTGGTTGGTCGCTGTACAGTTTACACCAAAAACATCAGTAACCAGGTGCAGTGGAATGAATTGCTGCAAGGCAACGACAACATGAATATGACGCGTTTCTTTTGCCTACATTTTCTATGCGGCTAATAGCACCATATAATACAGTTTGAAGAATGTTACACATCAGAACTACGTACTGTTGGTCAATGTTGTCGTCGCACACGCCAGGCACACGCCAGTGCATTGGACACCATGGACCCGATGGGATTTCAGCAGAATTTCCACGGCCTTGGTATCTCCATTTCCAGGTTGTGGTCAGAGCCCCCCCCCCACCCAAACATAACACTGCTTCAAACTTTGAATGTCCGATGCAGAGCAACGGGTGTCATAGTGTAGGTCCAGACTTTGTGGTGGCTCGCTTTTTCCCAGCTGGCTACTTCGGTCGCCGGCTGGTGCAGTGTTCGTCTTCCGATTCACTTGCTCTTTGTATGCCCCATGGTGTAAAATCTGTCTCTCTGACACACTGGGACATCGCTCAGCCTGGTTCTCAGCATCCAGCCGCCGCTCTGCTACTCACGGGGCAATGCCACGGGCCTGTTCCTTACACTATCCGCCACGGAATCGAACCTAGATAAAGCTGGCCAGTGCCAGTCTCGGGTCCTCGTTATCATTACTAGATATACGTCCATTTTCCCTTGACCCTCGGGCCTTCACCTACCGTGACCATGGTCCAGATCTTCCGCTCGCCGACGGTCGTCGCGCTGGCGCTGCTAAGCGTCAGCTCGTCCTCTGTGGATGCGCTGAAAGTGACGTTTAAGAACACCTGCACGTTCCCGATCGAACTGTATTCGCGCGAAGGCGGCGATCGGAAAGCCGACCCCAAAGTCTCGATCGCGGTCGGCGCTTCGTCCGTGTCCGAGTTTGGCAAGGACTTTGAAGGCCATTTTCGCCACGGCGCCGACGACGCTGCGACCCGTGCGTTCATATACCAGTCATTGCATGAGCTGAATCTGAATACGGGTGACTAACAATTGTGATGATGCTGCTCTATAATAGTGATTGAATTTTCGACCAAGGGTTCGATGAATTTCGTGTGGTACGATATCAGCGTGATCCCGTCTCGCCTAAACAAAGGCTTTGAGTTTTGCAGCAGCTTGGACGAGTGCAAAGCCAACTCTGCGTCGAAAAAGGGTTTCAACGTGCCCGTGCAAATGACACCGTTGGCTAACACCAACGGCAATCAGTGCCGTGAACTCACGTGTCTCCAAGACGGCTGCCCCGACGCCTACCTCTTTCCCAAGGACGACACCAAGACCCACGCGTGTGATCTAAACACGGATTTTACCGTCACATTTTGCCCCAGTGGGAGCTCGAACGGTGGTGGCAATCCGAGTCCCAGTCCAGCTCCGACGAGCGGACTTCCGACGTCTACGACCCCATCGCCAACGACCAAGGCACCGAGTACTCCTGGGCCAACGACCAAGGCACCGGGTACTCCTGGGCCAACGACCAAAGCCCCCACTACTCCCACGCCTACAACGAAGGCGCCTACTACTCCCACACCAACAACAAAGGCACCTACGACTCCTGTGCCCACGACAAAGGCCCCGCCGTCTCCGTCGCCCTCGCCAACTATGGCCCCGGTTCCTACCGCTGGCCAGACCCCAGCACCGACGCCAACGCCAACGACTCCTGCGCCAACGACTCCTGCGCCAACCACTCCCGCACCGACGACTTCTACGCCTACTCCAACACCAGGACCAACACCTGCCCCGACTCCTGCGCCAACACCAGAGTCCACGCCATCACCAACGCCAGAGCCTTCAGTGAATGGCAAGATCCACGGACCGTTCGTGGACAAACTGGTGATCGCCACCAATGCACCAGTGTTCATCGAAAAGTTGGTTGTCGCCACAAAGGCTCCAGCGTCGACCCCAGCTCCGGGTCTCGCGCCTACACCAACACCAGCGCCGGCGTCCGGCTCTGCCTCTCCCCCTGCCCCAACACCAGCGCCGGCGTCCGCACCGACCCCGGCACCAGCTTCCGCGGCGACCCCAGCGCCGGCGTCCACGACGGTCCCAGCGGTGCCTGGCCCCATGCCATCGCCGTCGAGCAAGCCGAAGAAGAACATCAAGCATTGCGTGTAATTTTGTGATCGTCGTACGTGTTCCCCACAAGGCGTCCACTCTTAATTCGAGAGTGCGAGTGTTCAACCCAATGTATGTCGTATGAATTATGATTAGAAGAAAGGCCTGTGCCTGCATGAGCAACTGCACCACCCCGTGATGAATCCATTTTACACCGTCCTCATCATCATGTACCACATACGAAATAGGAAATGTCCGTGGAAGCGGAGGAGTAAAATGAGAGAAGTGTGTACTATGCAAAAACGCCTCAGAATCCTCTTCCCTTCACCCTTCCCCAACGCAAGTCCAGTCGTGACCATCTAACCAAAACTTACGTTTATCGTTCGCCAACAACTAACGTACGGGGAAGGGACTACTACTCAGGCTACTGTACACGCTGCCTTCCTCATACACACATTTTTTTCTATCGACCGAATGCCGATGGCCGATGACCGATGACCGATGACCGAGTGGCTGGCTTCTTACAACGCCGCCGTCGTCGAGCGAATGATGATCGAGTCCTTGTCGTCCATGGCATCGAGCTGCGCCTTCTTGCGGCGGATCACCACGATCATGGCCACGGCCGCAATCGCCGCGACGGCACCGAGGATCAGCAGCACGGCGCCGACAGGACTGCCGGAAGTGGACGAGGACTTCACGTTAATCTCGATAGCTGGCGCATCGGTCGCACCGCCAACGACCGTGGCGCCACCGTCGGTGGCGACAGCAGGAGCAACAGGATCAGCAGCAGGCGCGTCAGTTAATGGAGCCGTGGTCTCAGTCTCGGGTGCTGGTGTCGCGATCCCGGCCTGGGCACTGCCAGCCTTGCTGGCGCTCGAGCCAAAATCAATCACGTCGGATTCCATGGCGGCTTCCATGGGTTTTGTCGCGTTCGTTGGCACGGGGGTTGGCGCGACCGTAGTCGGCTCTGGGGTAGGCGCTGGTGTTGGCGCCGGCGTGGGGGCAGGCGTAGGCGCCGGGGTCGGTGCCGGCGTCGGCGCAGGCGTAGGGGCCGGGGTCGGCGGCGGCGTCTGGCCGCCCTTGCCACCGGGGCAAAAGATCATGTCAAAGTCCGTGCCAGCGGGGCAGTTGTGGGTCTTGGTATCGTCCTTGGGGAACTGGTACGCGTCGGGGCAGCCGTCGTTCATGCACGTGAGCACGCGGCAGTGCGCGCCGTTAATGCCGCTGCGCGGCGCAAGCTGCATCGGGACGTTGTAGCCCGTGCCGCCCGTGAGCGCTTTGCAGGCCTCCAGACTCGGGCAGTACTCCGGGCCTTTGCCGGGGGCAGTGGGGATGATACTAATATCGACCCACGTCTTGCCGCCGGCCAAGGTCCACTCGGCGAGCGTTGCCTGCGGGTTCTTGCCGTGGCGCATCATGCCCTTGTACCCATCCGCCAGTGCACGCTCGAGCGTACCGCCTGGCGCAATGGGCACAACCACGACATTGTCGTAAAAGTCGATTTGGAACTCGCACGAGTTCTTGACAAACACGGTCGTGGCCGAGATTGTGGAGGCCGCGGCGGCGGCCACGAGGAGAGTCGCAACGCTCTTCATGGTTCTTTCTTGGTGATTAGAAATTCTCGGTGCCGTGGGGTGGGAAGACGAGAAAGTTGGGGAATGGGGAGTTGGTGGATGGCCACTTGGCAGATGAGTCTAGGCCCAACACCAACGTTGGATGTTGGCAGTTGATACCGCACTTCTGTTTGTTGGTGCGTTGTGGAGAGAGGGAGAGAGAAAGAACCGTAGACAGACAGAGAGAGTGAGAGAGAGTGTGGAAGGGGGAGATGCATTACACCAGCTGACTCGCGGGAATCATCGAGGAAGTGGATCTGCACTGTGGCCGAACAGGCGTGTGGCATGCTGCCAGAATGGTTCTGGTCTTGACGGTTTGGGGCACCTAACCACCCGGTTCGGGACGTAGGCAGTCCACCCTGACTACTCGGCGAGTAGAGTCTAAACTGACTATACAATTACCACAAACATATATATTTTGAAAGGACAAAATGTATGAAATCAATTATAGTCTGTAAATTCAGCTATAATTAAGCATACATATGTTTGATGAGAGGGAATCCAAAGTGAAGGAATGCTTAAACGCAATAAAAACTGAACTCTACTGGAACATCATGGCGGATTGGACTGTCCATGGCCAAACGAGTCAGAGCGTTCAAACTGACGTTGTGCAAACGATCAGTGATCTACGATCACCTGCGGCAGCGAGGATTGCAGAAAGGATAGGGGCACAAATTGTGTGCCGCACAAGTCTCGGCCAATCCCTCACCATACAGTAGCTGATTGTGGGGCGACAGTCTAATGGCAATGGGATGCCTCTCTTCCGCAGCGGTTTCGCGGCCAAAATGTATTGTCCGTTTTGGAAACAAGTAATCTGCTTGAGTAACGAACACCAGTGTTTCCTTTGTCTTCCGGAATAGAATCGCCCATACGGTGGTCGTTTGACTCTAGAGAGTCAAGGATTCTTGGCTTTGGCCAACCAGCCAGCTGCCTGAGCCCACCATCGTGCATTCTACTTGGGTACTGTATCCACCAGCAACCGAACTAACCAACAGCCACGAGTCTGGCTTTTGTCGCGGTGTCCATCTTTTGCAAAATCTTGGCACATCCGGTGAAGATTGGCTCTATGTACTGTCCAGCACCCAAGCACATTTCGACTCAACCACAACAGGGGATTTCTTGACTTCTTGACCACGACTTGTGGTCAAGAAATTATGGTGGTCCACAACCAGACGTCACGCGCACTGGAGATTTGAATATGGCGTTGGTTGTTGTTTCTTGATCCAATGATCTTGGACAATCTTTGTCGGTTGGCGTTGAAAATTCCGCAATGGTCCAAAAGGGACTGGCTTCTGATGCTTCACATCCGTTGTAGGCTCGCCCAGGTGTCACCTCCGAGCGTTGACACGATACCAGATTCCACGGTAAGGGGCAATTCATGCACTTGTCTACAGTACCCTCGCTCATTACAGATTGAACTCGCTTGTCGTTGCTCGGTTCATTGGTGTGTGATGAATTGATGAAACAGCGTCAGGAGATATCCAGCAGGCGTCCGACAGGGCACCAATCGCCGCACCGCCCGCGCCTTCATGAGAAGTACGCCTGGTCAGTCCTAGTGCAATCAAAATCCCATAAAATGTCAAGCGCCATTGTGAATGAGTTTTGATTGGCAACACGGTGGTGTGTGTGCGTTGCTCGACGTCACGATCGCAAGCGTGTCCGCATCGCAGACGAAAGGGTCGCTAGGACTAATACACACGCTCGCCCATCTTCCTTTGCCCGAGCAAACACTAATGCTCATGTTCTGAGTAGAAGATGACTGAGAGTGTAACGTCGGGATGCTTGGTGTCATACTACAGTGGGCTACCAATTGAATTGCCAGCTAGCGCCGAACGCCGTCCCCTCGCAACAGAACATCATAGGACTGTACACTGGTAGGCTTACAGTCCTGCCACTAGGATACCATAGCTGCCGTGGCTCCTCCTTTTGACTAGAGGTACAAATTGCGGCGACCGATTGATGCAGCTTGGACCAACAATCTCACGCCGCCATAGATCGCGACTTGAAGTTGATATAATCTGCGACGTGTGTCGCTCCTGCTCCTATTTTAGGATATGCTAGGACCATCAATCTACTAGATTAGGATGTGTTTCCGAATCATCCTTGTTCCCCAGATTTCACCACATATCCAATCTTCAAGTTGGCCCCCGACCCACACGACCACATTATGGCCGCGAACCTGCGCCGTCTCGGGCGCCTTGCGCCGTCCTCGAGCGTGCTTTTCGTCTGCGACATCCAGGATATTTTCCGCAAGGCGACGTTCCAGATGCCGACGCTCATCCACTCCACGACGACGCTTGTCGCGGCAGCAAAAGAGTTCAATATTCCCATCGTCGAGACCACACAGAACGCCACACGTCTCGGCGACACGGTCTCGGAAATTAAACAACAGCTTGAGCAGCACCCGCACGTCGCGACATTCGACAAGACGCTCTTCTCGATGCTCACGCCCGAGGTCGAGCAGCATATGCAGGCTTTGCCGGAAAAGCCCAAGTCAGTCATTCTCTGCGGCATTGAAGGCCACGTCTGTGTGCTGCAGACTTGTCTGGATCTCCTTGACAAGGGTTACGATGTCCACGTGGTCTCGGACGCTGTCTCGAGCTCCACAGGGTACAATCGCGCCATGTCACTTGATGTACGGCTGTTCTAATAGATCGGTGAGGTGGTGATAGATGTGCTGACACTGTTTGATTATTATTTTCCTCTAGCGCATGCGCCAGTCGGGCGCCTATATTACGTCGGTCGAGTCGACAATCTTCCAGCTCGCGGGCGACGCCAAGAACCCAAGCTTCCGTGCAATCTCCAAACTCATCAAGGAGCATCTAAAGGTCCCAAATGGCTTTGATCTTCACGCGCCGCGTCTCTGAGTTGCGATAAAAGGAGAAACGCCGTTTCCAAGTCTGCAAACGCGTTGAATGGTTTCTAGCAAAGTAGGTCGCTGTGTAGTCGTCGAAGCGTGCGACGCGGACATGGTGACTAAGGGAATACACACCGAACCATTGGAGTTTGCGAAGCGTGCAGTTCGGATAGAAATATCAACCCACGCAGCCACCCCACGTCTAGTGAACACCGCTAGCGACTCGATAACCCCTAGCGTGTGAATACTCACCAAAGACGACTAGTAAAACCACTCACTGCATCTCGTTGACCGGTACCGTTTGTTGCCCTGCGAAGCGACCAAAGCCCTGGGGCCTCGCGGCCAAGTACATGTCGGCACTCCTGATCAACGTGCCACAGTTAAGATGTTGATCTTTTGCGCGAGCTCAATGCGATACAGTCTACTGCACGACAGGAGCACGTGTCCGTACCGATGACGTGGATGGGTGGGTACCACACGTACGGTTCGGAGATCCGACACTCGTGGAGCACTTTTCACTCAAGACTGTGACACGGCGGACGCAGACGTCATGAGCACCGGTATATTCACGACCAACTCCACTCATCCAGATGGGCAAAAAAATGTACCTCAACGGGCGATGCTCTTATACGATTGGGACTCTCCACTATGCAGGCGACACTCCTCTGTGCTGGGAGTATCATATACGCGACGCGTCAAATAATCGCGGTTGTAATCTCAGCTTACCCTCGATCTATGACGAGGCGAAAGTCCAAGCGCCGTCAGTCGCCGTTATGATGTGGAGGATATTGACACATGCGAAAACGACGAGACATTCCGTGCAAACCGTTGGCTAAGTGTGGAGTATGGACCACTACTGTTGAAAAACCGAACAGCTTCCTCACGGTGTGCAGGTTGGTTGCTTTTTCTCTCGCACCGCCCATAGCCCCCGTTTAGACGGGCGTCAGGTAGCTTAGCATGTCCAAGGCGTCACTGGCGGTGACTTACCACAATATCTTGCTTCAACATTGCATCTCCACTGCCCGTTGCCGTATATATCAGTATATCATGTTCCTGTGCGACTCGCCATTGACAATCAAGTGCTCAAATGTACTAAAGTAAGTGGTGATCGATCCGATTGGCTGCGTCCCGGCAACCTCCTGCATGACGGAATCCAGTCCAGATGCCTCGGCTCTGCCGCGAAGCGTCCCAGCTGGGACGCTTTGCGGGAAGGATAGATCGTCGGCAAGCAAAGGATCAGTGATTCGTCCATGACTCATTCCCCCGTGATGAATATCTCGTCTCTCTGCCTGTTCGCTCAGTCGCCTTCTTCCTCTCGCCTCCTCTCACCACGATGTCTTCCTCTGCTTTCCCTACCGATACGCAGCGCGTGCCGCTGCGTTCCATTGAACGCACCATGACCATGTCGGACGACCACTGGTTCGTGATCGCCCACGTCATGCTGGTCCACGGCCAAACTGATGACCTCGTGCGGTACGCGCCGGCCGCGCTGCGCCAGACCTTTAACCGCCACCCGCGTATGCGGCTCACACTCCTCCCGAACGAGTTTGCCATGGCCACGCTCCACCCACCGATCGCCACGGTCGACGAGCTCCTGGACCGTGGCCTGTGCCATATCAAGGAGGTGGCATCTGACGACATGACGCTCGAAGCGAGCCGCGCGTTTGTCCAGCAAGTCGCCCACACGCCGTACGACCGGTATACCCAGTTTCCATTCGTGTTTCATCTATGGGTCGACAAGGCGAATGACCGCGCACGGCTCTTTGTGCTCTCGGACCACTACACGTCCGACGGCAGCTCGGGCAGCATTGTGCTCAACGATGTCTTGACGTTTGCCGCTGCGCTCTCCCGTGGCGAATTGCCGGTACCACAGGAAATGGCACTGCGCGAGTCCACGTACGACGCGTACCTCAACGACCACACGATCCTAGGGCCTGTATTGCGGGCCATCGGGACGCTTGCTGGCCGCACGATGTTTTCGCTCATGCCGCCACCAACCCACATTCTTCCACCGAACAAACGGCAAGAAAACTTTCGGCTCGACCCGCCTCCAAATCCTGCGACCATGTTGTTTGCTGATGGCACACCTGCCAATCTTGTCAAGATCCTCGCCAAATGCCGCGCCGAACGCACGACATTTACCGGTGCATTGTCGGCGGCGGTGTTCCTCAGTTATATTCTCCAGACCAACGGACTTGCTAATAAAGCGTTCAAGCTCAAGTGGATCATGGCCGCGAACATGCGGCAGCGCGTGGGGACGGCGTACCCCAGCGACGCCGTCGGCAGCTATAGTCATGTGAGCGATGTCGTAATGCCGCCGCTTGATGTGCCTAGCCAAACATTCTGGGACTTGGCGCGGACCATCAAGCAGTGCGCCATCGCCGCCATGGCCAACACGCCGGCCATGGCGTTGTCATTTATCCTCTCGGATCAGTTTATTCACCGTGAAGGCGACCCCGCGTTACTCTCCAACATTCCCATCACAGCCGGGACGTTCAATGACCTCGACATCTCCAGTCTTGGCAAGTACGAACACCTCAAGCGTCACGTCTTTGGCACGGGAGAGCTTTCGATCGATGCGCTCCACTATGTGGGGCGGCTGCCGCTGCTTACATCCTTGTGTCAAGTGTATGCGACGTCGGTCGACCACGTGGGGTATGCAATGAGCCACCACTATGACGAAGGTACCGGCGCGAAACTGTTTGAGAATACCGTGGCGATCATGGAAGCGTGCTGGTCGATCGAGAGTGAGACGAAGCTCGCCGACGTCGCAACGGCACTCGTTCACTGAGATAGAACGATACCATAATGAACTAGGTCTTGTGGAAAAAATGGAGCAAGGAATTGCTTCCCAATGCAGGTGCTTTCTTGTGCGCTGATGTCGGGTTTGCCACACGGACTAGCTTTCGCTTCTTTGCCGATTCGGGGGTCTTTTGGAAAGTCTTTTTCGCAGTGCTGGATTGCTGCGAAAACATTGGCGCAGCAGGTTTAGTGGTGATGACGTCGTCCCGTGCATGACGCTGGGCGAGCTCTTTCATGGAGAAGACAGTCGACGGAGGAGCAATGACGCGTTCAAGCATTCGCTTTGCTGATGGGACGTGTCGCGTTGGCGCAGTACTCACCGTGGCGATGAGCTCGATCGATAAATCCGTGCGACCTTCAGAGTCACGCAGCGCGAACGACGATTCGGAGCAAATGGTTGAACTGTAGGCGTTTCGCAGACTCTGCATGGTTGCGTTCCGCTGTTGCTCCCGCTGAAGCTGCTTGCGCTGCTCGGCGAGCGGATCGACAACGACTGGCTTGCGAAGCGGAGTCTTCTGAGCAGGTTTCTCCAACAGTGCAATCGCATCGTCATCGCGTGAGAGATCGTCAGCTTCAACAGTGAAGATCTCGCTGTCATCTATACTTTCCAGGTGAGTGAACGGCTGACTTGGTTGCGCTGATACCTCGGTGAGCAACTGTTTTGTGCGAGAACATTTCTCGCCATTAAACACCGCGAGCATCACATCTCGCGGCGGAACCATTCCAAGAAAACTCGTGGTCGCTGGCGCCGTCAGTGAGTGGAGACACGCATGGCTGGTGGAAATGCCCATGGCTTCTTTCACGCGGGCAAAGACGTCGACGTGACAGTTGGCACTCGATTCGTCCACGAGAAATTCACAAGTCTGGGTCATCGCGTTGAACACAATGTGATGAAAAAAAATACTCTCGGTCCGCTGGAATTGCTTGTAAAATGTCGCTGGCACTTTGGTGCCCGAGGCCGACAGTTTGCTAAGCAGACGCTGGACGCGCACGGGGCCAGGTGCCCCACGGAAGTGAAATATATGCTTTAACGCCGTCTATACATACAAAGCGTCAGTATTAAACCCACACAACAAAGAAGTACGGTAGTGGGTGCCTACCACAATGCCCATGTTGGGCAGCGACTCCAAGAAATCACATCCCGCTAGAGCACAAAACTGAACAAACATGCGGGTCGCTTCTTTCTCGCCGGTAGTGAGAAAATGAATTTTTTTGAGAAACGCATTCGCCGTGGTTGCAGTGCGTTCGTGGAGCAGCTCCCGCGAGAGTGCGTGCACCATCCCGCCATCGTCCAACTTAAAGAGGACATGGCAGTCGACATTAGCTGCGAGGCAGTACACCAGCACGTCCGAGTCCTCGGTCACGATCGCACTGGCGAGTCCGTGCTTGCACATCCACACCATTTGGGCGTCGGCTTCGTACGGTGCGACCACAAATTGGATCTTGGCTTGCCGCAGTGCGCGCATGACAGAGTTCACCACCTGGGGGGTGATGGAAACGGCCTTTTGGAAATGCCCGTACGCCTTGGAGATCTCGTCTTGCCGCGCCGTACCGTGCAGCCGCTTAGCGTCGGCCATGCTTTGGAACGCAAGCTCGCGGTTCTCTTTCTTACTATCGTTTCGCTTGGAGTGCGTCATTGCCTGTAGGCATCAAGACATTAGGAGACGAAGTCTGATTCTAAATACAAGAGAAGAGAGACGCACTTTGAGTGGGAGACGATCGCCGTCAAATACGAGAATGACGTCGGCAATACCGCAGCTGCGAAGCAAATCGACCTTCCGCAACATATAGCGCACGTACGCATCGGTTTCTTTGCCGGTCGCGAGTTCAAAAGCACAGCCGTAGCATCTACAAATCCACAGTCAATATGGGGTTCACACGAAAATGATCACGGCTAACACCATTGAACGAATCCAAACGTACGCTTTGTGGAGCCACGAGAAAGCATCTACGACAACGGTTTGGCCGCTATAGCGGCGCAAGTGCGTCTCGAGAACGGCTTCCTTGAGCTGGCGAAGCAGACCGTCAACCCCCATTCTCTATCCGGCTGGGGAATGGCAACCTTCGATCCGCCAGCTTTTCCCGCCAAAATGAAAACCGGTTGGGCGAGTCAAACCGGTACTAAAACCGGTTTTCATGACGCAACTGGTGTCACGACCGAACCATATTGATGACGCCACAGCGTCACCAGCGAGGACGGCGCATGCGTCATGCACCTTGCTGTCTTCCTGATTCTGATGCCAGCCATGGCGTACAGTAGGACAGGGTAACCTCTGTTCCAATTCCCACCGAACAGATGGGTTACAGTGTACCCCATTCTTGTCCTCATCTGCCATCATCTGTATGGGAGAAGCGAAAAAGCACACTGCTTCGGTGTCGCGGTGCAGAAACCGATTCGATTTGCCGGCGAGCCTTTCTTCACGCCAATCCCTCGTCACGTTCCGCTGCCCCGCATCTCGGTCTTAATCTCGGTCTCGGTCTCGGTCTCGGTGGACGACGGCATTCCCAACAATTTGAAGCAGCGAGGCAACACCTCTCGGCGCGGTCAATCTATCTCATTAGACCCGTCCCGTCCAATTCACCGTCCGGAGCCGATTCGCGGGCATGCAGAACCCAAGTTACTCGACGCCGGCGTACACTGGCGGTTACGCGAATGGCGGCGGCAGCGACGCCGACGGTGACCTCCCAACGTCGTTGCCGACCTATGCGCCGCCCAAACCGCAACTGCAACAGCAGCAGCAGCAACAGTCGATGGGGACAGGCATGCCGTTTGCGTTTAGCCACATGCCCGTGGGCTCCAAACCCGAAGATCTTCATGCGCAGTTTGCGACCACGAGCATTTCGAGCGGCGGCGACTCGATGCCGAGTACCAAGCGTCAGGCGCCGCAAGGACAGTGGAAAACGCCGCCGCATTTTGTGTTTGCTGCGAATCCCAGTGCCCCGAATCCACAAGTCGGATCGACTACCAGTACGAGTAGCACCAACGGCCCCACGGATAACAGCAACTTTGTGACGACCAGTCGCCAAAAGTCTTCGGGAGCTACTGCACCGGCCATTCGCAGTCGAAACAGCGGCCAACCCAGTCCGTCGACGGGGCTGCGGAACATGACGTTTGCCGACTCGACCGCCATGGCCTCGGCGCAAGCCGCCTATGCAGCCAGCAATGCCAACTACAACAGTTCGGGCGACGAGACAAAGCCCGTGCCGCCGACCGAGATAGCGGGGATCTCGGCGGCCCAGTTTGCGGCCAGTACCGGTGGCTTGACCATGGACGCAACGCTGCTGGCACGAGTGAGTGGTACCGATCCGTCGCTCGTTGGTTCGGAACAGATCAAGCAGATTATGCAGTGTCCCGATCTCCTCTCGATCTACCAAAAATTACAGGAAGAAGACGATCGCCGGCAGCGGCGTCTCGAACGGAACCGTGCGTCGGCCCGCGTGCGTCGCGAAAAAAAGAAAAGCATGGTCGAGACATACGAAGGCGAAGTATCCAAGCTCGAGAATTCCCTCAATCTACTCAAGACGCATTCGTTTGGGGCTGGGCATCCACAAGATCTCCAGAGTGCACTCGGTACGTTTGGGTACGTCTGGGGTCCCAGTCGGTTTGTCTGACTGTGAATTTGTATGGGATAGATTACAGTGGAGGCGAGCATTTGCGCCATGCGACCATGTCGAAAGATGCCAAGACCGAGCTACTAGGCCGGATCCTCGGCCAGCACCTACAAAACACCACAGCCGTACGTCCTTTTATCATCCTCAACGATTCATTGGATTCTAATCTCAAGAGTGGATCGTATCGCCTACTATAGATCCGGAAAGCGAATATTGAGAATCAAGTGCTGATTGCCGCGGCGTCGGAAAACTCGGATTTGTTTAATACGCTCCGCACGCAATTGCGGTTAACCGACGAGCAGTGTCGGCAGCTTCAGAGCCTCGCGCACCACACGCGCGAGGAGACGCGGAAACTCGACGCCATTGCCAAGTGCTTTTCCGCACTGCGCGTACACGACTGGCTGTACTTTCCAGGAATCGAGGTGCGGGATATGTACTATCGTATGATGAGGATTATCGTCTTCTAATCGTTTTCTCCTGTGACTGCCTACAGAGCTTGTTGCATCACACTCGCAACACCATGACCTCGCAGCAGTTTCAGCGGTTCCTGACGTGGACCGCCGATAACAGCGATGTCGTTGAGCAATTGCCGACAATCGCGTCGGCCTCTGGGAACGATGGCGACGGCCATTTCGAGTTTGCGTTTGCTGAAGAATAGACTAACAAGAAGATTCGGTGTGTGCTGTGGTATCAGCACTCATCATTGTGTATGGTGCGTCGGCGTGAATACAATTGCAAATTCATAAACACCACGATTGAACCTGCTCTTCATGGATCTAGGTATTACTAGTACGATCGGCAGCTACAGTATCACATTTCCAAAAAATTCTTGATCATGGTCATGCCCGCTTGTGTGAGAATGCTCTCGGGGTGGAACTGGACACCTTCAATCTTAAACTTTTTGTGGCGCACGCCCATGATCATGTCGCTGCCCTTGAGCGTCGCCGTGACTTCGAGCTCCGTCGGCAGTGTCTCGGGACGGCCGACTAGCGAGTGGTATCGAATGGCCTGGAATTCCTGAGGCATATCTTTGAAAAAGCCTTTGCCGTCGCTCACCATGGTCGAGGCCTTGCCGTGCATGATCTCGCCTGCGTGGTCAACTGTCCCCCCAAATACTTCAAAGATTGCCTGGTGGCCGAGGCACACACCGCCGATCGGCAGCTTACCAGCAAACGTGCGAATCAAATCGAGCGTGATGCCGGCGTCCTTGGGGTACCCCGGACCGGGTGAGATCAAGATGCGGTCAATGTCCATGGCTGCGATCTCTTCAAGCGTCACCTGGTCGTTGCGGCGCACATCTACCTCGGCGCCGAGCTGCGCCATGTACTATAGAGCCACAGAGAGTATGAGTGAGTTATCATCAGCAGTTCTTCGCTGTAGCTGCTCGCGTACTGTACCTGGTAGAGGTTGTACGTGAACGAGTCGTAGTTGTCGATTAATAGCACTTTCGTCGCGATCATGGTGGCTCTGTAGTAGTGGCTACTGGAGAGAGAAGGATATCTGCAGTGAGATGGCGCGGTGGATCGAATCGATGTTCGTCAACAGCGAGTGAGGCGGCGGCCGGCTACTTTCTGCGCACTTTCTTGTGAGACGCAAATGGCGGTCGCCATTGTTGACATCACGCACTAAGGTTGCGCAATAAATGCGGCAACCATCACACATCAGAGGGATGGCATCGCAAATCCCTCTCTTCTGTGATGGTTACAACATGGTTACTGTCACTCAGACGGGGTAATTATAGTCGTAAGGTATCTGAAAATAAAACAAAACCGAACCTACTTCTCAAATTTTGCGTACTCTGTATAGGACGCACTTAACAGACTTTCCTTCCACACAGAACACGCTTCAAGACACGCAAGAATCTCTAGTACAAGCGACACAATGCGGGTGCGTGTAGACGCCATGCAGTGAGAGCTCACGACGGTGCAATGCGCTGTTCTCCTCTCATATATGCTCGTCATAATTCTCGAAATTTTACGTACATTGCTGAGCTCTGGTGCTGTCTCTTCCTGTGCGCGTAGCTCCCCGCAACAATCGGTCTAGTCTTTTTGCTGCTCCTCCTCTGGATCGTCGGCGCAGTCTTCTCCTCCAAAGATGAACCCGCCGGCATCCTGGCCATGTCCGTCGCCGAGTACGGTTTCTATTAACCTATCCGTCCGCTGCATGGCAAAGCGTTTCTAACGCTGTCTCGCTTATAAAGCGTCATCTTGGAGCACATTCGGCCGTGGGTCTATTTCACCGCTGGCTTCTACCACCCGCATCTCATGCAGGTACAGACACCTTATTCTCTAATGCGCCATAACAACTTCAACTAATCTCGTCTGTTATCACTAGCTTCTCGTGGTGCTGCCCATCGCGCTTGGTCTCGCCAAGCGTGTGGAGCCGGATCTCGGGGCACTGGGCCTTGCGAAACTGCTCGTGTTTGTTAACGTCGTCGCCAGTCTCATCATCTTTGTAGAGCTCTTTAGTCTCTACATCGTCTTACGCGACCCAGTCTATTTGTCCGCGATTGCGAGCGATTGCCTTCTGCGACTCGAACATTGAGATCACTAACATGGGGATCTTGTTGACTGTAGAAAGACGGGTCTGTCCGGGTTTTCTGGTGGTATCACCGCGTTGCTGGTCGCCTTTATGAAGCCTAATCCGGACGCCACCGCGCCCATTTTCCCAGCACTCAAGCTTCGCGTACGTATCTCTATTCCATGCTTTTAATGAGATTCAAAAAGTCTTATTATGGTGTGAGATGTAGTATTACCCACTGGTGGCAACGCTGTTTTTCTCGCTCTGTACACTCGTGGGGATCGCGACGTCGTCTCTCCCCCTCCGCGTCTCCTTGATTGGTGCTGGTCCATACTCGGTACTGGGCGGATACTTTGGATGGTACTTTCTTCGCTTCCTCCACAAGAACCTCGATCAATCGGTGGGCGACGTAACAGACGACTTTGCGCTCATCATTCTGTTGCCCGACTTTTGCCGGTGCGTTTTACACTGGAAACACTGGGTGGGGCCTTTCGCTCATGCTGACACCTGTATGTTTTTTTGGGTAAAATGATGTAGGCCGGTGGTGGGTCCGTTTGCGAATTTTTGCTTCAATGTGGTCAAACTCTGTGGCTACTTTAAGAACCGCTCGGCCAAGGCAGCCCCGACGCTGCCCATTGTCAAGGTGCCGCAACCCATAGTACCCTCCTGAGGTCTAACCTCTATCTGACCTCCTCATGCCCTGCTCGAATCTAGATCGCCCCAGAGGATCCGATTGCCGAGCGACGAAAGTGCGTCCCCGTCAATCGCTGAAGAGGATGTATGAGGAGTTGATGCTAATGAGTCTTGTGTCGTTTCTCCACAGGGCACGCGCGATGAAAGCGCTGGATGAAAAACTCGCCAAGCTCGCCAGTGCACAGGGCGGAGTGCCCCTTAGTGTGGGTCCCGATCTGGATGACGACGAGATGTAACAAGTGAGCCTACAGAACGTGTTTTCACTATACAAACGGGTACACCGACTATTGAGGAATCCTCTCTCGTTTTCCATTCCATGATTTCCGTGAACTGTTGGATCCCGATCAGAGCGATCGCTGTTGTTGATAGTGTCGCCCTTGGCTTGCTTTGGCTCGCTCAGCATAGTATCCGTTATAATCCAGTCGCGTGCACAGATTCGACAGGTGGGCATCTCGCTGTGCGGAGCAAAAAACAGTTTGTCAAGGAGCCATGTTTATGGTGCTATAATTCATTCACAAATCAAAACAAACCTGCAGATTGGAGCGTCGCATGAGTTGGCTCATAAAGTCGGCAAAGTGCGAGTCGAATTTCATCTGGAGATCGAGCGTAATCCGTCGAAAGCTATTGCTCGTTTCGCCTTCATTGATGACCGTGACCGAGTGGTGCAACTCGTCGGAAATGTTCTTGATGCGTTGCTTGCGGACATCGGCGTAGGACGACTCGCGCCGCTTGAGCGTCGCCTTCTTTTTCCCGAGCGAGGACTTGTTGTGTCGCATCATCGCGGCTTCGGCGTCTTCCTGGGCACGTTTCTCGGCGCGACGATCCCGCTGGCGCTCCCGCTCGGCCTTGATCGTTTCTTCGTCCAGTACGTACGGACTCGTCAGCAACTCGATCTGATCCACGAGCGACACGCAGTGATTCATCAATGTGTAGATCATACGGAGCAGCGCTGGATCTGAGAGCAGACACTCCTTCAAACACATGTCAAGGAATGCGCCGTGGTGCTCGATAATTTCGTCGACTGTCTGCACATCGGCAAGCTGTCGCTGGAATGCGTGCCATCGCGGTGAGATCACTTCAACCATCATGTAGTAGAGCAGATTCTGTTGAAAGTGGAGCATGCGTTGCCGGAGCTGGAACGAACTGCTCATTTCGTCGCGGATAGCAAACTCTTTGATGGCTTGGTGGTTGAGCCACGCATCACCTAGACGTTTCTCAATGTACTTGCAGTAAAACAAGTGCCGAAACAGCATCTGGTACTTGGAGAGCGCATAGCACGAAATCACGAGCGACACGGGCCACGGCACAGTGAACTCAAGTGCAAACGCTTCGATCACACGGTAGCCTACAACACACGTTAATAAATAAAGTCGCGGAAGGAATCCACTCGAAAGATAGACACGTACCGACAGTCGCAGCGAGGCTTGTGGGGTGCCGTGATGCCGTGGCTGCATCGTTTGTCCCCTTAAGTGCACGCTGGTGGATGTCTTCCAGCTTGCTAAGTAGCCCGACTGCCATCAGCGTGCAGGTCAACTCGTCACGATACTGATCGTTCATGCACGTGGACGTCTGCAACGACATGTGGAGAAGCGACTCCAACCGCGATGCCCCAACACGCTTGGCATCCATTTTCATCTCGCCGTCGGCGGCGTCTAAGAAGTCGACAAACAGATCGCCTTGGTCCATGAGGAAATAGTGCTTTAGCGATCCAAGCCGTCCAGCGAGATCGTGTTCAACAACTAGGAGCTGGAGAAGCGTGCGACTCGCATACGCATGCGCACGGTCGATAAGTTCTTCGTAGGTCGATTCCGCATCCGAGTACACGATGGGTCCTGCAAACGGGCACACCACTTGGCGACTGCACGTCCGGAAAATATTGAGGTATTTTCCCGTCGCCAGCAGCTTGGATGCTACGCGGGAGAGGAATTTCGGTACTTGCGACTGACGAAGCGTGAAGCGATACTCCCAGTACTTGGAGTATTCATCGGTGGCCACATCTTCATGGGACAATGCAGCGTTTCCTCGCACCATAAACTCGTCGTACGGATCGACCAATTCGCCATGATAGATCCAGCTTTCCACCATCTTGAGGTACGGCACGCTCGCCCGTTCAAGCAGAAATGAAAAGATTTGGCGAGCTTTCGCATCACCGCCCAGCGAGGCCTTGATCCGCTGAATTTCTGAGAGCAGTGCCCCTCCGCCCGATGTACCACGACAGGCATCGCACAGCTTGCTCAGCATTTCCATGGTCCGCACACTCGGTTGCAAATAGTACCACATTTGCTGCAGCGTAAGCGGATCTTTTGTCGCATTCATCTGGTGTTCCAACTGGGCAATGACGATCGTGTACTCTTTGAGCAGCGCCTTTAACGCCGCACAGAACGCGTGATTGACTTGACCATACTCATACCGCGAGTACTGCTCCACATACAACGACAATTTCAAGTAGAACTCGCCCAACGGAAAACACCGCGTCACGAGCGTCGAGATCGATGGATCCATACCGTACTGCGGCAGGACGAATTTGAACACTTGGTGCATGGTGGATGCTGACGACACGGTCTCAGTCACTTGCAGCTTGATGTACCGTCCCTCCACACCAACCAGCGTGAAGAGCAAGTCGTCCACCATAATACTCTCTTGTACCGATGATGGGAACGACGAAAGAGGAGGCAAATTGAGATCACCGTGGTCGGTCTGTCGTCTTGGATCGCGATGCAGCAGCGCCTGGCCAGTCAAATACTCCCGCTCCCGATTCCACGATGGATCATAAGGAATGTTGGTCTTGGTTACTTCCCACTGTTGAAATACCGCATCGTTTTTGTGGCCTCGCTCTTGCTCGAGCTCGAGCGTTAGCGTGTAGGTAGACTCGTACTTGTCGCGTCGAACTGACAGCATCCGATCGCCTGTCGCAACGCGAAGCATGATCTTGTCGCTCGTCGTGAGCGCGCGTTCCTGCTCCCACAAAATGCGCGAGGCTGCCAGGCGAGAAGCCGAGTCGGCAGCCGTCGAACCTGCGGCAAGCGATGGATCCAGCGACCCAATCGAGTCGGAAAACAGTCGAATATCATCGCGCTTGTCCATCGGAACCTTGGGGTTGATGAGTCGAAATTTTTCTGTGCTTGTGATGACCGGCGCCCGCCTGAGCTTAATTTCATGGTTAATCGGATCAAACGACAAGAAGTGGTAGAACCCCTCGCCATCGACGCACTGTAGAACGACCGTATCTGTAAAGTGCACTTCGCCACGGTCCGATCGATTGTTGGCGTTCTGGAGCGTGAACATCTGCGCTGGGTCATCCCCCAGACCGGTTCCCTGAAGATCCAATTCCCAATTGCTGGTCACGGTCGACGTTGTCGATGATGAGCGACGCGACGCCGACGACGCCGCACTGCTGTCGGCTTTCTTGGTCTTGGGATCGACGTTGCGTACGCGAAGGCTTTGGTGGTTGTTGAGACGCATTCGAATGGGCGTGTAATAATAAATCTCTGCGCCACAGCCCGAGCGGTCAGCCAGTTCCTCGGCGGTCAGCGTCGACATGGAGAAATTCGAGTACGTGGAGGACGCCATTCCCGATGGACTGGTACCAAACCGGTGCGGCAGCTGCTGCGGCTGCAACGTACGACTAGCAAAACTCGACCCCAGTGCGCCTCCACTTGTACCGCTTCCTGTTGACGAGGCGTACTGGAACTGGCTGCTGCCACTGGGTAAACTGGACGTCACACTGCTGCCTCGTGTCGAAATGTTGTTTGCACGGGAACTCGCTATTGCCGCATTTCCATCGTACGACGTCTTGGTGTTGGCGAGCGAACTGAGTGTGTGGATCAGCGCCTTGTGGGGCGACAGCGGCGTGCCGTCAGTGTCGCTGGGCATGGGGGCTGCTTTCCCACCTCCACTGGTCACAATCGGCGGAGGCCGTGGTGTCGTGCCCGTAGGAATACCGGCCTTGAGTAACTCGGCGCGCGACTCGGGGGTCAATGGATCCACGCCACCGAACGCCGACGGTGTACCGGAGAACGTGAAGCCTATCATATTGGATTGATGTCAATGGTCAAGAATCCAAGCCGAAGATGATTCGGGCCGTACAGCATACCGGTGGAACCGCCGCTCACGCTCGTTGCGGGTGTAGCGAGGAGACGCCTCTCTTCCTCGGTTGTGATACCGTACATGGCGCTACTGCTGCCGTAGCGCGCCGTCGGGCGCGGCGTCTCGTGCGGATTCATCGCTTCTTGCCGGGTTGCAGCTTCCAAGTTGCCTGTCCAAAAGCAGGGCGGGAAATTGGATGCAATGTAACCGTAAATTCGTGGGATAGACGGAATAGATTCTGTTTATCACATATCTAGACTAATTTTCGAACTTGAGATCTAAACGATGCTTTAAGTGGGTAAATTGGGTTTATGCTGTATGGTCATCATTTTCAAGATCTGGATGTGATTGGCTGCCCGCCTAAATCGATATGTCACTCTAGTGGGGATCCATCGCTGTCACTATGGCGCCATACACACCACCAGTTCGGCTGTCCGACTGACGGTTGTGAGCAGCACCGCGTCCATTGGGCGTCCCGCACTGCCATAAGTATCAGCGCTTCTCGCTAAACCTTCGACCAGCGGACTCTCCTCGCTCTCTCTCATTCCATCTCAGCTATGTTCCGTCAGCTTCTCGGCCGCACACGCCCGCTGACCACGACGGTCGCAGCGCTTGGCTGCATGGCCTCGGGCCTTGCGCTTGGGAATCAGTCGAACCGCTCGGCGCTGCTCGAAGAGAACGTGCTGCCGCGTCCCGTGCCGGTCTCCAAGCAGCCCAAGATCAATGGTCTCAAGATCTTTAGCGGCAATGCCAACAAGGATCTTGCCAACAACGTCGCGGACCTCGTCGGTGTGCCGCTCGGCAAAATCACGGTCGAGCGCTTTGCCGATGGCGAAGTCAATGTCATGGTCCACGAAAACGTGCGTGGCAAGGACGTGTACATTGTCCAGCCGACCTGTGTGCCTGTGAACGAGAACCTCATGGAGCTCTTGCTGATGGTGAGTACGATGCGCCGCGCGTCGGCGCGTCGCATCACTGCGGTCATTCCGTACTATGGCTACGCGCGTCAGGATCGTAAAATGGCTGCGCGGGTGCCAATCTCGGCGGCCGACGTTGCGCGTCTGCTCGAAGCCATGGGCGTCGACCGCGTCATTGCCGTTGACTTGCATTGTGGTCAGATCCAGGGCTTTTTTGGGCCGCGTGTGCCTGTCGACAACTTGGACGGCGGCCTCGTGGGAGTGACGTACTTTGGCAACCACGAACTCGTGAACCCGGTGATTGTGTCGCCCGACGCCGGCGGTGTCGCGCGCGCTAAGAAATTTCGCGAATGGCTCGTGAGCAAGCACGGACTACCCAACACGGGGTTGGCGATGATCATCAAGCAGCGCATCAAGGCCAACGAGATTGATCGCATGGACCTTGTCGGGAACGTCGAAGGTTCGGACTGCATCATTGTCGACGACATGATTGACACGGCCGGTACGCTCTGCAAGGCCGCGCAGCACTTGGTTGACCACGGTGCACGCAATGTGTATGCGTTTGCGTCGCACGGCCTATTTAACGGTGCCGCAAGCGAGCGCATTGAAAAGTCGGCGCTCAAGGAAGTCGTGGTGGTTAACACGACGCCACTGCCCGAGAGCTGCAAGGACAACAAGAAGATTGTGCAGCTCGACATTGCGCCGCTGGTCGCGCAGGCGATTACCAACATCCACGGCAAGAAGTCGGTCTCGATGCTTTTCCACTAGACGCGCACAAAGGGCTTCAGTGTGGCGAATCGCCGAAACACTTGCATATTTCAGCGACACACCAACCGAGAGACCTTGTTTTTTCCTCGCGAATGCTCTTCTCTCCACTCCTTTATAGCTATACACAGGTTTGAACATAGTGACCAGTGCGACGGAATGCGAAGGCTGGGTCCATGGACAATGGACAGTCGTCGCAGTGGAGTTGGTCGGATCCAGTCATATTCGTGGTTGCTTCAACTTGTGCGAAAGTGGTACACTGTACCATTCGATCCTGAAACGCCACACGAGATTGTTGGTGTGGACCACACAGCGTATCCACCATGATTGCCAGAAGGAAAGAGGGAAAAAAGGAAACTGGGCGACGCCAATTCCCCAATTCGCCTCCATGCACGTATTGCGGCCAATTTGCCAGCGCTAGAAAAACGAGCAGCTTGGGAAATACGACTAAGAGATACCAATTACTGTACAAACGTATAGACTCGTTTCCAGCCCCCACATTATCATGACGGCGACACGAAGACCCAGAAGGCACCCCCAATTCAGCCATTCCCCACAGCAGTGGCCGTCCATTCTACAGCGATTCGTTCAATGTACAGCGCTGCTATCGTTCTTATGTATTTTCTTAAGCAAGACCGTCGACGGCACGATGCTCACCGTGCTTGTGCAGCCGATCTCATCAATCGCCGGCGAGCTACTACAACTGCAACCCGCCGTTGCCCTCACGGACGACGACGGCAACATCCTCACGACAATTAGCGAAGGCACCGTGAGCGCACAGACCGGGTCGGCGCCGTCGCGGTTTGCGACCATCCAGCCCATGGCCAACGCTGCAACATTTGTAAATGGCATCGCGCGGTTTACCGACTTGCTGATCAATGTCGCCGGCGTCGGGTATACACTCAAGCTGTCGTCACTGTACCACGGCGTCCGGACCGAAACTGCGTCATTTGACATTGTCGTTGGTGAGCCGTACAAGATCGCCATCATCACGGATATCAGCACCGCCTATGGTGGGACACCATTTCGCCCACAGCCAGTCGCTGCGATCGTGGACCGCGGCGGGAACACGGTTCCCTCGGTCAACACCGGCAAGGTCACGCTCAAGATCTTGAGGAATCCCGTCGGCGGTCAGCTGTTACCTGCGGGTAGTTTGACCACCGGTGTCTACAACGGTCTGGCCAAGTTCTTGTCACTGTACATTGACGTCGCTGGGTCGCCGTATTATCTGCGGTACACGACCGACCTCGTGCTCGAAGGCGGCTCGATTGTCGACACACATCCGTTTACGGTCGCCCATGGTGTATCCAACAGTCTCGTGCTGCTGACCATGCCAACCGAGTCTGTTGGTGGCAAGGCGTTTGGGATTCAGCCCGTTGTAAAGATCATTGATGCCGGTGGCAACGCGCTCGAAGACGATAGTACCAGTTTTGTAAAAGTCTCGATTGCCTCAAACCCGTCGGACGGGGTGTTGGCACCAAGTGACTTGTTGCGCGCACGTGTGCGAGAAGGAGTCGCCGTCTTTCGGAGTCTTCGTATCGACAAAGCCGGAAGCGACTATACGCTTCTCTTTACTTTGTACGCCAAGGATCCATCGCGAAACGTCTGGACCAAGACAGCGATCGAGCAGCTCTCGAATCCGTTCAACATTATTGCTGGACGTGCCGTGAATCTGTTTCTTCGTCAGAATATTTCCGATGGCGTACTGGACGGCCAGCCCAATGAAGTGCAACCGCTGCTCGAGCTTCGTGATGCCGGCGGGAACATTGTCTCATCGCTCGTGTCCGGAAGTGTCGTAGCCACAATGGTGCCGAGCGCCGCCATCGCTTCCAGCATCATAATCGACACGTCGACGGCGCCACAGGTCACTGTCGTCCAAGTAGGTGCCTTACCCACGCCAGGATATCTCTCTCCGTATGGCGTGGGTATGCTGCTGTCCATCCAAGTCACATTCTCGGATGAAGTCATTGCCTGGGGTTTGCCCTTGCTCACGCTGGCGTCTTCAACCTCTGGTGGCCCCAACGGCGTTGCGGAATGCAGCTCGGTGAACGTCTGGTCGACTTCACTCGTGTTCCAGTATTATGTACAAGCGACCGACGCCACCACAGATTTGGACTATGTCTCGGCAGCGGCGCTGATATTAAACACGGGGAATATCCTGGATCGCAATGGACGCACACCACTTCTGACATTGCCGACGCCAGCATCTCCAAGTTCATTATCCGGCACGGCAGGTATTGGCATCAATACTACGGCACCTGTGATTGTGTCGGTAGCGTGTCTATCGCCAGGTGATGGTGAATATGGTGCCGGGGAAGAAATTGATCTCCAAGTGCTTTACTCCACTCCCGTCACCGTCTACGGAAGTCCCATCCTACCGGTTTTCCTTGCTACCGTCGGGAACAACGCCCTCCAACGAGTTGCCGTTTTCATTGGTGGAAACAATTCCGACACACTGGTCTTCCGATATGTCGTGGAAATCGGCGACGCCACCGGTGCTAGTGTTTTGGACGTGCGATCGAATGTGATTCTTGCGACTGGCACGTACATCAAACGATTCTCGACAAGACCTACGACAGACGTTGTGGTAACAATGGTCACGGCGCCAATAAATCTCAGCACGATTAACACGATCACGATTGATACGGCGATACCTGTGGTCGACCCTACCAGAGGAGTTACGTGTAGCTCGGGCGACGGCGTCTACACGCCCGGTGACAACATCGCCATTGTCGTGACGTTCACAAAGCCCGTGCGCGTCATTGGGTTTCCGCGTCTGTACCTTGAGACGGGCAGTATCCAGCGGCCAGCCGGCTACACAAGCGGCGATGGCACCAAGCATCTAGTGTTCACGTATACCGTCGCGGCGTACGACTCACACAGCGCGACTGGCAACGCGTTTCTCAACTATCGCGACGATACTGCACTCGATTTGAATGGCGCAACCATCACCCGACTGCTCACAAGTGGATCCGTGTCGGCCGACGTCGATGTGTCGCTCGCGGCCGTCACACTTGCACAGAAAGCACTCAGCGATACAGCCAGGATTCTGCTAGACGCATTCTCGGCTACGGTCACGGCGATTTCGATTATCAATCCACCGCCTGGTACAACAGTGCACCGCCATGACGTCGTCACGATCTCAGTCAGTTTCTCCTCGCGTGTGACAGTGAACACCACAGGTGGCGTTCCGTCTTTGGCACTTTCGGTCGGCGACTATGATCGCCGAGCAATATACGTGTCGGGCAACAACTCACTGGCGTTGCTGTTTAAGTACACCGTGCAAATCGGTGACAGGGCTCCTCAGGGTCTCGACTATCGCGACATTGGCTCGCTCAAGCTGAATGGGGGAAGCATCCGCAAGATGTCGGCGATTCCAACAATGGACGCAGATCTCACGCTCGCCTCACCGGCGTTCACGCTGGCCAATCCTGCGGTCATCGTCGACCCAACGACGAGCTTCATTGCGACCGTGCTCAGCATAACAGCCGACGTCGTTGCTGGCGAGTACGGCTGCAATCAAGTGATTTCGTTCTCCGTCGTGTTCTCGGACGAAGTTGCGACCTTTGACCAGCCCAAGCTCAAGCTCAACAGTGGCGTTTCGGCTCCGTACGTCGGCGGCGCCGGTACTCGCACGCTTCAATTCACGCACATTGTGCTCGAAGGCGAGTCCACAGCACAGCTCAACAAGTTTGACGACGCGTCGTTAGAGTGTGATCCCCCTGCCTGCTCGATCCACAGCTACAATAGCCAACTCGCAGACTTGTCGCTGCACGGCATCGACCTCGATCCCAGTGGCATCGTTATCAACACGGACCCACCAGAGGTCGTGGCCGTCTATGCGATCACACCTGCGTCCACGATCAACGGCGGATCGTTTGTGGTCGGCGACGTCGTTCACATTATCGTGGAGATGAATCACGACGTCTTTATCGATCCGCCGACAAGCGCCTACCCCGACAAGGCGCCGCTCCTGTTTTTGAACACAACGTCGAGCGGCCGCGCGGTGCTCTGCATTGGATTCTACCACAACGACCACAAACTGTTGCATTTTCAGTACGCGGTCGAAGAAGGCGACGTCCAAGACGATCTCACCTATGTGGACCAAGACTCGCTCACACTTAACAACAACCAGTGCGCGATCCGGCGCTTCTCAACCACACCGACAACCGACGCCATTCTGACGTTGCCTGACCCAGAGCCACTCGGGACGCCGCACAACCTCGGTGTGCTCAATGTCGACACACGAAAATCGCCGTCCGTCCTCAACGTCACATCCACGGCACCCAACGGCGCCTATCACTGTGGCGACGTGGTTCAGCTCGTGGTTTCGTTCTCCCAGCACGTGATCGTGAAAGGCGCACCCTTCATCTGGCTGGATCTGGGCGCGAACTCACGCAAGGCGACGTATTCCCAAGGCAGCGGCACGACGACGTTGAGTTTTCGGTACCTTGTGCAAGACGGAGACTACACGGTCGACCTCGAATACATCGACCACCACTCGCTGGATGCGAGTGCCGATAGTGACTGGATTCTTCACGCGTCCACAAAGCCAACGACACTGGCGAACCTCGACTTGCCTTTTCCGCACACGCAAAACTCGCTGAGTTTCAACAAGCAACTGCTGATCAATGGACGAAAACCAATCATCACATCAATCCGGTTTTTAAGTACCGACGGTGTCTACGGATACAACGACAAAGTCATTGTGGAGCTCGTGTTTGACGCGTGCGTTGTGGTTGTTCCAGCGACCGGCACGGCCAAGCTTCCGAAGATGAAATTTCAGCCGAGCTCAGTCGATGCACAGTACACCATCACTCGGTATGCTGGCTACGTGAGTGGATCCCCCAGTCCACGATTGCGGTTTGAATACACGGTCAAGACAGGGGACACTGCCAAGCATCTTGACTATGCCGATGCGTACTCGGTCGTACTTAATGGCGCCAAGATCCTCACGTGCACGGCCGACTTGGTCCACGTGCCACCGGTCCAGGCCGTTGATACGCACTTGAATCCGCCCGGTGGAAGTCTGCTGGGCGAAAGCACCCAGCCCATCATGTTTGGCAACGTCGCGTTCACGGATTTGCTGGTCGATCGGTTAGGATTCAATTATGAAGTAAGATATCAAACCACGGTTGACGATGCGACGCTCGTGGCAGTCAATCATTTCGACGTCTTGTATTCCGCGTCGTTCGGTCTGCGCTCGACACCGTTTGCAGCTGGGGACACACTGGGCAGCAGTGTCGACGTGGACGGCGACACGCTCGTGATGGGGGCACCCAGTGGAAAAGAACCCATTTCAGCGGTGCAAATCATCAACCTCGTTGGCGACTCGACCTCGTACGTAGACGAAATCCAAGTCCTTCAGACGCAAGCGACGCAGCGGCCCGCGATCCAAGAGATCACGACCAGTGCTGCGCCAGGGGAAACTGTCGGTGGATGGTTCTTTCTCAAGCTCGCCAATATCGGCCCAACGCGCCGCCTCTACTACAACTTTGACGAGAACCAACTGCGGGTCGCACTTGAGCTCGACTTGGGCTTTGGTCAGAACACTATTCGCGTCTCGCGCACAGAGAATACGTTATGTGCGTGCTCGAGCGCATACGTCTGGTCCATCACGTTTCTCTATATGGAAGGTCCACTTCCTGCACTGGCGACGATTACCGCGCTGACGGGTCTGCAGGCGACGGTGGGAGACGGACGCGGCGCTATGCAGGCACGGATCGTGGTCGAGTCGACGGCGATTTCCGGATTCTTTACGGTCCAGCTGAATGGAAATGTGACGCGCAACATCAGGTACGACGTCGGAGAGTTGGAGCTCCAGACCCTCTTGACCCAAGACTTAAATCTCGCTATCTCCGGCGTCACGCGGTCGCTGCTCAGTCGTGTACGTAGCTACTCGTGGAGCGTGACGTTCACCGCGAGCGAGCAACTGTACGACGTGCCCGCGCTCATTCCTCAAAGCGTGGGGCTTCAAGGGTTCGAAGCCAAGTGTACGGTGCGTACCGATCGCCAAGGGCAAGGCCGCGTATCGGGGATATTTCGACTGCGGTTTCGCAACGACCTTTTCCCTAATGATGAGACCGACGACATTTCTGTTTCGGCCAGTGATTTGGTGGTCGAAAGTGCGTTGGAGAAGCTCGTATCGATCACTGATGTCCGCGTCGAACGCTCGACGGCCATGAACGTATACGGTGGGTATTCGTGGATCATTACGTTTCTCAAAGTCAACACAAAGAACGACTATGGACCGGTTGTCGACACGTCCGGAAATCTACCGGCGCTGGTCGCCGTCACCACAGCGACTATCAATGGAAAGCCTAACACGCCGATTCTCAAAGGCACAAACGCGCGCATCGAAGTCCAAGTCGGCGGATACGACTTGCCACCAGTGACCCAGGGCAAAACTCACTGGGGGCTTCCAGGCAATGACGCCGGCTTTGCAGCGGTGTTTGTCCGTGCGGAGAACGACTGGAAACAGCAAGGCAGCATTTTCACGGGTCAAGACACGCGTGCGGGTGATCGCTTTGGCACGAGTGTGAGTTTAAAAGGCGATCAGCTGCTCGTGGGAGCTCCGGCCGCCGCGATTTTCGGCGACTACGAGATCCAGAACTTGCTGTGCGACGCGGACACAGGGTACTTCCGACTGATCTACCGTGGCAGGCGATCCGATGCCATTCCCTTCAATGCGAACAGGCTCATGCTCCGCACGGCGATCGTCAACGTCATGAGCGTCCAGTTTTCCGACGTCGACATCCCAACGACGTTTACGAGCGTGTGCACTGCGGGCAACACCAACGAAATCTCAATCGTCTTACGCAACGGCGACCACGGCGACGCCTCTGGTAATATCGTCGATTTCGCCGTGGACGGCACAACGCTTGTCAAGGCAAATGGACTGCTCGCAGCACGCATCGAGGTCCGTGAGAACCGCGCGGGGACGTTTCGCAGCGACGGCGTCAACGCCAAAGGGCTTCAAGTCGGTGCATCCTATTTGTTTCTGCGCGACAGTGGGGGTACGAAAACGTGGACCCAGCAGAGCAAGCTCTCACCGCCACCGGCGCAGCTCTTTGACGTCCGAGAGTATGGCAAGGCAGTTGCGGTTGACGACACGTACGCGGTGGTTGGTGCGCCGGGATCTTATCTCGACGAAGGTCGTGCGTTCGTCTATCAGTACAGCACAGGCACGGCCATGTGGTCGCTATTCCAAGTGCTGACCACGGCGCCGTACGCGCGAGAACAGGGTGATCGCTTTGGCGACGCCGTGGCGATCACAGCGAATCCGCTGGGAACTGTGACAATCATTGTCGGTGCACCCGGGTACAGCGCCTCTAGCGGCGCCGTGTTTGTCTTTGATCTCATCAATGGCCGCTTCCAGACGCGCCAGTTTCTGCTGCAAGTCACGCCCGAGGTTACACGCGGCGACCGCTTTGGCTGTGCCGTGGCCGTTGACATGGTCATGACGTTTACAATGGTCGTCGGCGCCTGTCGCAATGCGTACAAGAGCGGTCAAGATAGTGGCGCCGCACTAGTGTTCACAAAGCGCAGTCCCCTCGATACATTCTTCAATCTGCAACAGATCTTGTACGGCTCTGACGCACGTGCCGGTGATCGCTTTGGTTTGAGCGTAGCGATTTCCAAGGATACGATCGTCGTGGGTGCGCATGAAAGCTACCAGGGCCTCCGCACGATCCGCAAACCGGTCCAGTCCGTGACGCTCGATGTCGTGGGCTCGTCTGGTGCAAAACTGGCCGGCGGGACGTTTATCCTGCGCATTAAACGCGCCGTGCGGCAGGCGTCTCCACATAATGAGACCGTCGCGAACGCCGTCTCGAAAACATCGAGTCGACCGCTTGCGTTCGACATGACGGCCGCATCCATGCGTGTCGCGCTCGAGATGGATTTCCCGTTTCTCGGCAAACTGCTTGTGTCACGTTTGGGACCCAACCCCGTGACGAGTGGGTATATGTGGTCCATCACATTTGCAGGCTCCACAAGTGACCTTCCGCTGCTCGAGATCGATGGCCGCAAGCTGATCGTCCAGAATAGCGACGGCGTCGTCTTGCGGTTGGTTACGCCGACCACGCGTGTGCAGTGGGTCGTGCGCGTCCCGCCTGTGCTCCGTGGGAACGCCTACGTCTTTACGCGCAGTAGCAACGGCCGGTGGACTGAACAAGCGACATTGTTTCCACGTGCCAAGCAGTTCTTCAGTTGGTTTGGCACGAGCGTCGCTCTCCACCAGCGCACGGCAATCATTGGCGCACCGAATCTCGACACGTACCAGACCGGCGTAAATTCCGGCGGCGGTTTTGTCTACGATTTGGGCATTCTGTCACTCGGCTTTACGGCGCCAGCGTATTCCGTACTGGAAGGAGAGAGCATTGACGTGCCGGTCCAGCGATGCAGTCGCAACAGCGGCTTTTGTGCAATGGATACAACGTCCCGACCGCGGCTGTTTATCAATGCTGATACAGGGGATGCCTATTCGGACTTGCAGTCAAAGAACTATGTCGCAGTGCCGCCGCACGTTGGTCCGTATCGCAAGATGACACAGCTCGAGGCGATCCCCTTCAGTCCTGGCGCATTCTACGCCCAGTCGGTCGCTGGCCAAGAGCCGTACCCCCTCATGCAGCGCGGCAAGTGGCTTGTTGCCGACCACGTCGGGACCGCCAATGGTCGCAACCAGTACTATGGCAGCGAAGCTGAGCGTCGCAGTCTCTGGGTCGACGCCAAATTTGACTACGCTGGTATCGCCGACTACATGACGACGGCAGTGGAGCTCTACTTCGATGTTGACGACACCGTCCAAACCTTCAAGGTCTCGACCACAGGCGATTTTGTCGTGGAGGATCCCGACGAGACCGTCCAGCTGCGACTCTCATTGCCCGGCATTTGGCCGAGCTACGGTGGTTCGCTCTGGGCGACCTTGACGATCCGCGACAATGGCGACGGCGGCAGCGGCACGCGGTCATACTTGGATACGCTCTTTGCTGGCCAATCAATGCGGTCTCAGCAATCGCAGAGCACTTTTGCCGCGGCCGTGAGTGTGTTTCACGATGGAAACCTCGCGATTGTCGGGGCTTCGCGCGAGCGCCACGCCACGGCGAACGGCGTCGTGCAGTGCGGCGCCGCCTACGTGTACGTGCGTCGGCTGGGGCTGTGGGAATTCGAGACCAAGCTCCTGCCATTGAATTGCATTCCCAGCATGCAGTTTGGTATCTCGGTCGGGATCGACGGTACGCTTGGTACTGTGCGTGCGATCGTCGGTGCACCGGGCGCCGTCGCTGCATTTGTTTATGTACGGCAAGGCCCCGCGGCAGCACGGATGTGGATGATGGAAGCCCAGCTCACAGATCCGAGTGGCGTGGTCGCATCGCCAACCCAAGCGTTTGGTGGACACCGCGGTGTCGGGATCTCGGGCGACGTCGCTGTCGTTGGTGCCGCCAAGGCCGAGCGGATTTTTGTGTATCATCGCACACCGACTGGGTGGAAATTGGTGACGCCGCTGTTTTGCAGCGATCGCGTTGTGCACCGGATTCTGGAACAGACCGTCGAACAGACCTACCGCTTTGGCCACGCCGTGGCGATCTACCGCCGCACGATCGCCGTCGGGGCACCCCAGGCCGACGCTGGTGCGTTCACACCGCAACAGTACCACGACCGCTCTTTTGATCGCGCATTCTTTGGCAAAGGTGCGGCCTACATCTTCCACCTCCAAGCCCAAGAGCAGACCGTCGAATTGCGCACCGACGATCCCCTCACGGCCGGGACGTTCCAGCTCACGACGACGTACCGCGGCATCACCGGCACGACCAGCTTTCTCTCCTATGGCACCACACCGGCGGCTATGAAGGCCGCGCTGCAAGAACTATCGGCGATCCGACTCGTGGAAGTGACGCGCAAAGGCACAATCGATCAAGGGTTCACGTGGAGCATCACGTTCATTGGCGATATCCTCAGTGTCCCCATCCTCACGCCGCAATGGAAAGAGTACGGGTGTGACGACTGCATCGCATTCAGCAGTCCGTTTGTCGCGGACCCGGCCAATCAAATGGTCGTGAAAGAAGTCACACCCCTGGGGACGTGGCAAGAGCAAGGGCGGTTGGTCCCGCCGGACGGGAATGCTGGCGACCGCTTTGGCAACAGCATTGCGCTCAGCGGCGAGCAGCTCATTGTTGGCGCTGAAGGCTCGGGGGCCCTCACGACCACGACGTGGGATTTCGAGACTGGTGACCTCACGGGCTGGCTCACGACCGGCACGGCGTTTGACGCGCAGCCGACGTTCGGTGATAACTCGTACATGCGTCTCAACACTTACCGCTACCGAAAAGGTCTCCACCCGGGGTTTGGCGTGCGCTCCCACAATGAAGGGCGGTACTGGGTCGGCACGTACGAGAAGCGGCGCGGCGCCGGCAAACTCACGGCCGAGATTTCAGCTTGTGCATTTGCCACCGACGCACTCTGTAAAGTCCCCGACTACAAATTGCCAGGGCCTGACCCCGCAGGTACGATCCAGGGCGAAGAACCGCAAGGCACAATGACCTCCCAAGCGTTTACGATTCTCGGGCCGTGGCTGTCGTTCAAGCTTGGCGGCGGTTGCGACATTCGGTTAATCTATGTTGAGTTACTGGTTGAAGGCATGTCGGTGATAAAAGCGACCGGTCGATGCGATGAGCAAATGGACGTGGTCACCTGGGACTTGGCCGAGTACCAAAACCGCACGGCCCAGCTCCGTGTCGTCGATGCGTCGAGCTTCAAGTACTGGGGTCACATCAATTTTGACGATGTGCAGTTTAGCTGGAGCATCGAACAAACCAGCACACCGCGCGCCGGCGTCGCCTACGCGTTTCGTCGCAAAGCCCCCACCAGTCGCGATCCATGCATTGGAATCAACCGGTGGCGGTGTAGTTGGGAATTCCAGGCACGGCTGATTGCCTCGGACAAGCACACCGACGACAAGTTTGGTTATGACGTGGCGGTCGACGACGCCACGGGCTTGGCTGTGATCTCGGCACCCGGTCAACGCGCAGTCGACGCCAACAACTCGATGCTCTTAGATGAGCAGTCAATGCTGCCGATTGCCGGTGTGGGTAGTGTCTACGTGTTTAAGAGGGATGACGAAGTCCGCGACGGCAAAGGCGTCCTCCTGGCGCCGCCGAAATGGGCGCCAAAAGAGACTGCCAAGCTCCAAGTCCCGCGCAAGCAGCCGCATGCCGAGTATGGCTACAGTGTTGCGCTCGACCAGACGACGCTCGCGGTCGGCGCGCCGTTCTTTACGACGACCGTGCTCCAGTCCAGTGCCGGTCAGGCGTTTGTGTACGACGCCGGCTTTGCGAATGTGCGGTTTACGGCCGCAGAGTTCAGCTGTGTCGAGGGAAATCCCGACAGCGTCGTGTCGCTCACGATCGAGCGCGTGCGGAGCGATTTATCGCTGCCACTCACGATTGGCTATGCGACCGAAGACCTGAATGCCGTCGCGATCGACGCGCCGCGGTTTGCGGCCTGCATGGGCGTGCCCGTGACGCTGCGACCTGACTGCCGCGACTACCAGCAGACCGCAGGCGAGATTACATTTGCCGCTGGCGAGACCGCCAAGCAGCTGCTCGTGCCGATTGTGGACGATACGTGCTACGAAGCCAAGCCCGAGTTTTTCATTGTGCGGCTCCATGTGCCCGGCGGCGAAGCGTTGATTGGCGAGCAGTACATCGCACGTGTACGCATCGACGACGACGACTGGACGTACGATCCGTGTTGAGGTGGTGCGGTTGTGCATGGTCGTGGCGTGCGGTAATGAATGCCATCATCATCATGCCCTGGTGTAGGGAGTCAGATGGATGCATCTTTTTGCGAGACTGGACCTTTGAGCGAAGCTCTTCAGTTCCATAAACTAGGATATATCCTAGAGTAGACCTTCATTTAGCAATTTCTGGGAACGGATTGTTCAATGAGGGAGCAATATCCTACATTACATGTCCAGAACACTATTTGTGGGACGGTAGAAAACTTCGATGTCTCAGCCCAGCACATAACCGAGTCCTTCTCACAACCATCGCACCAAAGGGGACACCACCACGCCCCACTCTACCTTCTCCATCGCCGCTTCAATCGCACCATGACAGGTACTGTTCGATGCGTGTCAATCTCCTCTACCGATCCATGCTGGTTTCACTCATACGCGCATCCGATTGGATTCACAATATTGGTTCTTCTCTCCCACACAGTCTACAGTTGGGGCCGTGGAGAAGACGGGCAGTTGGGGCTTGGCGACACGAGCGACCAGCACCGACCTGTGCTGGTCGAGGCTTTGCAGGAGCGGCGCGTCGTGCAGATTGCGTGCGGCAGTGGCCACACAGTTGTCCTCACCGACGATGGCGAAGTCTTCACGTGGGGCCGCGGCGACGACGGTCGCTTGGGCCACGGCGACAATGGGTGGAAGTTTGTCCCACGACTGGTCGAAGAACTGCGCGGCAAGAAGATCCGCCAAGTCACGTGCGGGAGCTACCACACAGCTGCGGTCACTGGTGCGTTTTTCTGTTAATGCAGTAATTGGAGAACCCAATTCTAAGTGAGACTTTTTGCATGTAGTGACAGGGGAACTCTACACATGGGGCGGTGGAATGTACGGAAAGCTAGGGCATGGCAATGAGACGGGACACTCGACACCGTTCCTGGTCGAGGCGCTCAAGAGTCTGCCAGTGCGTCAAGTCGCGTGTGGAAGCCGCCACACCGTGGTGCTTCTAGAAAGTACAGACGTCTACACATGGGGCGACAAAGAGAACGGCGTCTCAGGCCACGGCGATACCGACGGCCACCAGTACCTCCCCGGCGCCGTCGAAGAGCTCCGTGGCAAGTACGTCAAGCAGATCTCGGCCTGCGGCTTCCACACCGCCGCCCTCACCGGTGCGATAGTACTTTCTCCATCAATAGTATTACTATCCGGTCTCAATCTAACATTACAATGCAGAGAGTGGCGAGGTCTTTACGTTTGGCGAAGGCAAATTCGGCCGGCTTGGCCACAACTCGGAACGCAACCAGCTCACGGCCCGCAAAGTCGACACGCTTGCCGGCAAGCGCGTCAAGCAGATTGCGTGCGGCGGTTTCCACACAGCGGCCGTGACCGAGACTGGCGAGGTATATACATGGGGCGGCGGCGAGCACGGCCAGCTCGGACACGGCGACAAAGTGAACCGCACGACGCCGACCCTGGTCGAAGCCCTCATGGACAAGCTGGTGATTCAAATCACTTGCGGCTGGAGCCACACGGTCGCCCTAACGGATTTAGGGGATGTCTTTACGTGGGGCAATGGCGACCACGGCAAATTGGGGCACCATGACACCAATAAAGTGACCCTCCCGAAACCCGTCGATTTGCTTCAAGCCAAGCGCGTGATCGCCGTGGCCTCGTACAACGAACATACAGTGGCGCTTGTCGATCCGATCGCGTCGGTCCGCGCGTCGCTCCTCACGTCGTCGTACGTCCACGACATGCGGCAGCTCATTGACAATGCCGAGTTCTCGGACGTGCAGTTTGTCGTCGAAGGCCGCGCAATTTATTGCCACCGCGCGATCTTGGCGGCCCGCAGCGATCACTTTCGCGCCATGTTTTCCTCGGGCATGCGCGAGAGCCGCGAAGGCGAAATTGCCTTGCGCCACATGCGCGTGCCGATTTTCTTGGCGTTGCTCGAGTATATTTATGTTGATGCGGTCGACGTCGGCGCAAGCATTGCGCTCGAGCTGTTTGCGGCCGCCGATCTGTATACGCTCGATCGCTTGAAAGGACTGTGTGAGATTGTCGTGCAGAAAAACATCACGGTCGAGAATGCCGCCGCGCTGTTCCAGACCGCCGACGATCTCCATGCCGCGCGGTTACGCGAGATTTGCCTCTCGTTTCTCATTCGCAACTTTGATACGGTGACTAAAACTGATGGGTTTACGAACCTCTCGCGCGATTTGATTCTCGAAGTGCTACAGAGCCGATGAGCGACCGAGTACCGCAACGAGCAGGAAAGAGAGGATTGCATGGGTATTGAGTAGTTGTCTTGTCCAGATAGTTGTTTATATTAATACTAGTGCGTCGCTGGAAACGTCGATGTTCGCTTGCTGTCGTTTTTCTCCGGACGAATCACGTGCGACGAAGCGTCACGACGTGACGCGTCAGCCACTGGGATACAGACGCTTCTTGAGGTTGTCTTAAAGATCTCTGTTTTATATGGAAGGTCTCACGAACCCACCTGCAAAACTTGACCATTCTCGAGCTACTCAAAACAGAAAGAGAGAGGAGTGGCCATGGTCGAGCCGCCGTGTGTGCAGATCTTTTCGCTCGACGTGACCGCGCTGAGCGACCGCCTAGACATCTCGGCCGACGAGCTCTTTGCTGGTCTTCACGGCCATGCGCAGCCTACGACTCCCCACGCCCACGTCCACGCGCCTCCCATTCAGCGTGGCGTCAGCAACTCCCCGCTCGCATCCAAGCGTCTCCTCCCCTCCTCCATTGTCTCGATTCCTAACGCCCCAGTCGCCTATGCCGTTTGTCTCGTTGTCTCGCAGTGGCGGGCAGTCTATTCGACCAACACCGAGACTGCGTCGGTCCTCGAACTGTCGCTGCGGCGACTCGTTCTCCATCCGCCGTGCATGCGGGTTGCTGTGTGCGTGACCGACGATACGCTCTTTGCCGAGGTCGACTCGATCGTCCGCGCGTGCAAGCGGTTGTCGCTATTGACACATGCATCGATTGCTATTGAGATTCTCCACGGCGACCAGTACGCCGACGACGTCTCGGCAGTCCGCCATGCGTCTACTCACCTGGCGGCCACGGTCTCTGCCAGTAGTATTACTTCCAAGCCATTGCCGCTGGTGGTGATTCAAGTTGATGCACGGGTATTTGACAATGCGACCATCGGCGAGCTCGTCCACCAGCAGCAAAACGCCGCGATCTTGACCGACGGTCTCACGCGTGCCGTTGTATTAGTCGATAAAGACAAGGACACGATGGCTCAGTCACCTGTGGGAATCTGGGTCTGTTCACTGCAGGCATTGGTGGCCCAATGTGAAGCGACAGCGAAACAAACGATCAAGTTAAAACGCATGACGGAACCCGAGGACGATGGCGACCTCACCTCTCTGGACGCCTGGCTGCCGTCGGTGCTCGGTCCACTCCACTGTGAGACTGTGATTGCCAGTGCCGAGTTTAATTGGGAGGAACAGCGTAGTGGGAGTGATGCTTTTGTGTTTCGGTTCGAGCCGTCGATAGGCGACACCGATGGATCCAACCAGACTACAGAAGAAGATGAGGAGGGGAGGGAATCCGGTATGTTGGACTGGACCAAGACCCGCAGCCGTTCGCTGGCAGCGATCCAGGCCGAGCTCGACAGCGACGGGATCATCGCGTCACTGATTCCCATTCCAACAAGCGTTGTGCACTACACGTGGGAGGCGCCATCATCCAGTGTGGACATGGCGATCGCTCCACCCAAGACGCCCGCAATGATTGACGAGCATAGCCCCCTGCTCTCGAACGGCTCGCGCGCAACGACCATGACAACAATGACTGGACTCTCGGAGATTGATCTCGAGGACGCGGGGCATCCTGAAGCATCCGACGCCGCTGCCCACGCCTACTTGATTCAAGTCGATCGACCTTCGTCTCCTCGCTCGCTCAGCGATCCCGCCACCCCTGAACTTATCTTTGCGTTTCCAGACGAGCACCCTTCTCATCCTTCCTCGAACGAACTGGACGCGATACCCCCACTCGTACACATCCGGAAACGCACCGACGACTTACCAACCAGCGTCACGCACATTACACTCGAAGCCGTTGTACTGGATAAGGCGGCGCAGCAGCTGGGTGGTCTCCCGAAACGCCGGCTCTCGGTCATTCTCCACGTCGAGAAGCAAGTGCCTGTGGTGGGCTACCTCATCCTCATCACGGCACTGTGTGCTGTCTCATCCCAGGGCGCCGTGCTGGATTTGCTGGTCGGGGTGCCGCCATTGCTCAAGCTGTTTTGGCGCGTGAGCGGCGTCTCGCTCACGCTCTGTCCGTTTGCCGTTGTCTCGATGTACCACAAAGGCCTTCCGGCATTATCGACCGAAAAACGATGGCTTGCACTCGGTTGTGTGCTCGCGTACACGACGTACAATGCAACGTTCCTCATTGCGCTCAGCCTCACAAGCATTGGGCACGTCTATATCTTTTCGAACAGCCACTCGCTGATCCTCGTGGTCAGCAAGCTGCTCACGGGGCAGCCGCTCGCGGCGCTCGAGCTCATGGGGGCGGCACTCGGCTTTAGCGGCGGCGTCGTCACGACCCTGGATCATCCAGTCGCTGTGGCTGGCGATCCGCCTGCCGGAGGGAAAACGCCATCGCCACTAGGTGACCTCGTGGCGTTTACTGGAGCATTTGCTGGCGTCGCGTATTTGCTGAGTGCCAAGAAATTGCGGGCCGCGTTGGGGGTACGGGTCTTTCTCTTCCTCCTTACAACCGGCGTCGCCCTGCTCTTGCTGCCAATCCTCATCCTCAACTCCACTCGCCTTGGCATCCGCCTCGACGACCTGACCCATCCGACCAATGGTCTCGTGGGCTGGGTCCACCACCTCGACATTGAAGTCTGTCTTGTCCTTGTCGGCTCAATCTGTGGAACCATGGGCTTTCTCGCGTCTCTCAAGTACTTTGATCCGCTCGTGGTCTCAGTCACGATGCTCACGGAGCCGGTCGTCGCGACCATCATTAGCATTGGCGTCGGCGTCGAGCGCGTGCCCGGGTGGCTCACGTTTGTTGGGGGTTTTGCCGTCATTACCGGCTGTCTCCTCGTGCTTCTGGCGACCCACAAGACGTCCCAAAAGATTGACGTCTCGGATCGCCTAGTCAAGACACCGTTCACGTCGGCGTCGAGTGTCCTGCGTGAACCCGACAATCTTCTCGACCGTCGCTCCATGGCTTCAATCTCGTCCTCGTGCTCTCCGTCTTCTGCGTTGGCCTCCATGCCAGTCGCGCGGCGCCGCGGCACCTACGGCTCGCTTGCCCAATGAGGAGAGGGAAATCAAAAGAGACCAGGTGTTTGTGCTGAACATGGATACACTTTATCGGATAGTTTTACGGCAGCCTTAAATTCCTCTTTCGCTCTGGGTCTCTTACAAAATGGCGTGCATGCTTACGTGCTGGTGGAGGCTCTCACCACTGAGCGATGACCGCGGGGCATACACCACATCGTCCCCGCCAAACTCGACGGGATCAATGTCCATCGGTTCCAGCGGTGCGTGCGAGGCCGAGAGCCGCCCACTGTAGACAAACGACGGACTAGCTTGGAGGTGGGCATCGCTCAGTCGCGTGAGCGACGTCGAGAACGATCGCGGCAGCGGCTGTCCCAATGACGACCGCGGCACGTGCTGGAACGAGTTGCGCTGCATCTGCGTGAGCGACGGCCGCGCCGGCGGCAATGGTGGCGGCGGTGCCCGTGCTTGTGCTTGGGCGTGCCCTTGCGGCGCGTCACCCACGGATAAGCGACCTGAGCTGGCACGGTATGGCGGCGGAGTCGGCGCCATGGTCCCGGCCGGCCCGACGCTCATGCCAAACTCGTTGCTCACGCGGTGGTTCATGACCGCTGTGCCCGACTGGAAAAACGCCGTGTCGCCGGCCGACCGCCGTTCAAAGCGACCGCTGGCCGTGAGGTAGGTATTGTGGCCTTGCGAGTCGCTGCTGCGCACGGTCGAGACTGAGCTCCGCAAAAACGGCTTGGCACTCAAGCTGCTGCGACGGCCGTGGTCCAAGCTGCCGCTACCGCTGGCATAGTTTTGCTGGTAAAACTGGAGCATGTCGTGGCCCACGGCTTGGGACCGTGGGGTCAAAACCTTGCTGGAATAGAACCGCCCCATGTCGCCAAAGTCCACGACCGAGCCGTTGACCGACGACCCGTGAGTCGTGTTGGAGTTGTACGAAAAGTTGGACGCGACCGAGCGCGGCGTCGAGCCGCCCGACTCGATCGAGTTCTTGCGGCGGGGGAGGTGGGTCGGGCGCGGCCGCATGGAGGTGTCGCCTTGACTGGAGGACGACGATCCCCGCTGCTGGGCACGCAACAGTGTCGCCGTGAGGACGGCGCTGGGGGCATAGTCAATGTACGGCGTCGAGTCGGTCCGCGTGAGGCTCGAGAAGCTACTCCGTGAGCCGCCCGAGTGACGCTGGTGTTGTTGATGGTGCATCGGCTTCTCGACGTCGTTCTCGTAATAAGTCGTGCCTTTGAGGTCGCGACGGCCCACGAGCATGGACGCATCGGTCTCTACAAAGTCAAAGTACGGCGTCTTCTTGACCCACTCTTCCGGGATTGCTTCCAGTCCGTCTTGGGCCCCAAAGCACGCGCCGATGAACATCGCACGACGGCATGACCGGCCCCCCCCGATGATATTCTCGCGTACGGCTGTGGCATAGTCGTTGAGCACAAAGAGTGGCTGGAGCACGGCACAAAAGCCAGTCGGCAACGCCCCTTTGTTCCCAAACTTCTGGATCGCTTCGTAGCTCGGCAGCTCGGATTTCGTAAAGGCCTTAAAAATCACTTTTCGCTGCTTAACGGTGAGCCGCTCGGTCCGAATACTCATGCGCATGGCCTGGAGCACTGAGGCCCCCAGAATAATCTGCTCGAGAATAAACGCCGCGACCAACGCCGCGTCGCGGACGCGGTGGCCAACGTAAAAGACCTGGACCAGTTCATCGACCTTCGTGAACAGTGCATCGGTGCCGGCGTACAACGCGACGATCACCGGGATCAGCGCCAGTACATCGATCGACCGGCACTTGACCGCACAGTGAGGAAACGCTTTGCCGGCTTGGATCCGCTTGATGAATGACCGCGAAGTCGCACTGAGCAGGCGCTTGTTATTCTTAAACCCCCAGTACGCGTCCTTGGCAAGTTGGGGACCCGTGACGTGCCCCCGCGCGGCAACGGCCTGGAGAATCACACGTGCTTCAAAGCCGGTTGACGACTCGAGCTGCCCGGTGGTCGCCGAGCGGCCAAAAAAACCAAACGCACTCGCATCGCTGGCGCCGCAAAACGCCGGATCAAAATCGGCTCGCAATAAATTGGGAATGGTTTTCTCGGGGTGCGACACGCCGTTGAGCGAGCTCGAGGCCGCGTCGGCGACAAACGCCCCAATCAACGCTGCCAACGCCCGCCGCCGTGCCGGTGCCGAGAGTGGGACGTCCAGTCCAGGATTTGCGAGGGGATGCTCGGGCGCGTGGACGATTTCCGGGGTCGTGGGCGTAAACCGATAAAACCGCTTGCGGCTGTACTCAAACTTGACTTCTTTCTCGACTTTTTCAATAAAGCGGGCCGACAACAGGCCCTGTCCTTTGCGGACGGCTTCGGCCACAGACTTGGCTTCCATTTGCTCGAGCATCCAGTCGACCGCTTCCATGCCGGTAAAACAGTCGGCGTACTTTTTGAAAAAGTGCTTGCGCCGGTCGCCGGTCGTAATGTTTTGCTTCATTTTCGCTGCGAGCTTGAGCAGCATCTCAGCTTGTTCGGCCAAGTACTCGCGCCGTGCGCCGGTCTCTTCCGGAACGCTGTGGTTGAAACTCACCATGGTTGGTCCGAATGACGAGTGACGAGTGAGGAATCTGGACAATGCTTTGCAATGCTGGACGCGTATGGATCGAGCCGGATAAAATCCAGCAGGCGTCTAAATTACTGTAGTGCCTCTGCCGTACCGGACAAGGGGGATTTGCGGAAAGAAGGAAGAGCAACCACTTCTTGTTGAACACGCGTGGCTTGAGGTCGTGTCCGATGAACACGAGGCCTTGCGAACAAGGAAAAATGGCAAAATATATCAACCGAGACTCGAAGCACTCGCGCTGATGGAAACGACACAGAGGAGAAAGAGGGGAACCGTGGAGACTCGACGCACACGTGTGTGGATGCGGGGGCGTTTCCAGAGAAGGAACGGGGAACGCGTCGCGTCGAGTATGTATGTATGGTATGTACGAGCCTTGGTCCTTGTGGGTCCTCGTGTTTCTGCCTATGGCGCGAGCGATTCCCGATTCCCGGACGATGGAAAGAAACGTGCCGTCGCTTTCTCTGGATGCCCCGACCTTGGTCTCTCTCCTGCTCAGTACACAAGGCAGGCTGTCGCGTGGTCGGTACACTCTGGATTCCGAACGGACCTCGTAATCCAGCCGGGCGACGGTCCAACACTCCAGAAACAACTGGGGTGGAAAGGATCAGGGAAAGGGAACTCAAGGGAAAAACATTTTTAGGGAGATGAGGGGTTTTCTCGAAATTCCCACTGGAGTCCACTGACTGAGCATGTTTGCCATAGACGACGTGACGACCGGCCACTGGCTACGCAAATCTAGACAAATTATCGCCCTGAACTTGTTGGTGCCTGAAGCCAATTCGCTCCAAGTTTGATGCTGACGCCTTGTCAGAAGTGGATGAAGTGCGCAAGAGACAGGCCGTAAGAGCCAGTCGTAGTGCACAGAACGGGCAGAATTATTGCAATGGCCTGGCCATGACACCGTTCAGCACTGGCGACCACCCTTCATGAGTGGAACCGTCCAGCGGAACACCATTTGTGGTGTCCACCAGATTCCCAAATTTTCGGAATGGCGGTTGGCTCGAAATGTTCCAAAAGGAGAAAATGGCCCATAGAAATATATAAGTAATTCTTGTCAGAGCCACGAGCAGATCCTGACACAGCACGGCTCGAGTACACAGAAGTTTCACACGGGAGGCGTGTCCTACTGATATGCTGGACACGCTCATACTCACATCGATGGATAAGTAGCCACTACGATGTCTGCATGGGGCTCTGTGTTGTCAGACACATGCTCTATACAATTAAGTCGAGACCATTACTGTCGCGTCATACTGTATCCAACACACAGATTGTGTGTTTGAGACAATGGGAGGAAGGTCCACATCCTGATTCCACGTGACTTCCGTTTGAATGTGGCTTCATGAACGTTTGAAGTTCACACTGCCATCTTGCCGTTCAGATAAATAGAGTAACCCTACAATGAGTCTAGGAATCACTAGCACATGTGTTTGATCACCTCAATTCTTCGTCAACCTGTTTAGTGGAACGTTGCTGTGACCCGGATGATCTCAATCTCGCAAACAGCACGACTCTAAAATTCGACAGCGGCTATCTCCTGGGTGACCACTGGTGTCTTGATAACACGCCATCCGTTTGTTATCAAGCAAACCGCTCGAATCGGAATTCGAGTGGTCCTGGGACCGATTCGATCGAATCCGACAGATCTATTCTATGGATATCCGGTGGAAAAATAGCCAAGCTTTCCTACTCCGACCGGATCTCAATATTTAACATAGAGATCCGCGCTGTTACTCACCCTTTATTGAGTGGTGCCGCGGTCCACTCCATGAGCGCTCCTCATGTTGAGGTAGCGACTGTCCACAAGGAAAAAAGACCCTGGATTCTCCAAGAGATTCGCACGCTGCATATGTCCACAATTGCATGTGTGGGCCACAGTGTCAATGAAGAGGGCTTCAAGCCCATCAGCAGGGTGCTGACAGCAGCTCGCAGGATGTGAGAGGATCAGCCTCTGCGTTCAAAATGCTCTCGGTGTGACACGAAGGTCTTTTTATCAGGAACCTCGACACCTCCCACCAGGCAGTTAGTTCTCCGAACTGTGCGAAAATAAAGTGCACTGCAGAACTTTGCAGTGCAGAGACTCGAGAATCTGAGCAGGCGCATGCGAGGCCTCGCGCGATGTTCGTTACTGTACTACTCCTCACATTGTCACAAAACAGGGAGAACATCATGTTGCACAGTCGAAAACCAAGAAATTTAGCCGATCCACGGTCCACTCTGCCGTAAGAATCCACTGTACTAAACAGCGTGATCATTATTTGGACAGATTTTGTCGTCACGGCTTCTCAACGTAGGATTCCTGAGCAGTAATTTGATGTTGTAGCCTTGTCGTCAGGGCAGTCTTGTTATGGCTTGAACAGCGTAGATCCGACATATCGGCGATCCGCGACTCACGAATGTGTCTGAGATCCTTCGACTCAATAGCCGTGTGAAAGACGCTTGGTAGTGTCGCTACGTGTGCACACAGCCCATCCAGTGAGCTGCGTTCACGACCTCCCAGCCATAGATTTAGCCGCTATCAGCAAATCCTTCTAGTAGCGCAATATGGTGTAATGGATGCAGTGTCGAAGATCAGCTCTCTCAACCACCTGTGTCTATTCGAGAAGTAGTTTTAAATTCGTTTTAGAGTATCCAAAAAGAGAATATCAGAGAGCGCTTAGAGAGAACTAAGAACTGGTCTGTGGCTGGGACAAAGCAACTGTCTGCGCTGGTGGTGTCGACAATCCGTCATAGTGGGATCGCGTCGACTAGTTGTACGTTTTCGTCATGTTGAAGCAGCCCCCTGTTTAGACTTTGATTATTATAGGACAATTAAAAAGTCTAAAATAGACAACCGTAGTACTAGCTGTCCTTATGTGGTCAACACCATTTGATTCGGAGGGCTTCAATTGGGGTCAAAAACAGTACTACCCAAAGTGACACCTTTGCAAAAGAGGGCAAGCTCAAGAATGGGCCGCCGAGGGGACAAGAGATCGCACTCGCGGCGTCGCAGCCGCAGTCCACAACGCCGACGCACGAGCGACAGCGGCCGGCGTCGCAGCCGAAGTACGAGCCGAAGTAGTGAGCGGTTCCCCAGCCGTCGCCGACGCAGTTATAGTCGCTCCAGCAGTCGCGGGCGAAGCCGGCGTCACCGCGCACGTCGGTCCGCCTCACCGAGCCCGAGCCGCAGCTCCCGCAATCGCCGACGCAGTCGTAGCCGAAGTAATAGCCACAGCAGATCACGACGTGGGCGTAGCCGTACCCGTAGTCGCAACCGTAGCCGTAGTGGTAGCTACAGTCGCTCCCGTCGCAGTCCCAGCCCCCGGCGAGAATCGCGCCATCGTTCCCCATCCGTTCATCGCGATGGCCGAACAGAGAACCGACGAAAAATCCGACGGGAGGACACACGAGAGGATCGGTGGGGAGATAGACATGAAGACAAACGCGAAGATAGGCAAGGGGATCATCGAGGGGATACTCCAGACAGTCGTCATGCGCCATTGCGTGAACATCACGCCGGTCCAACGATTGTTGACCAGCACAAGCCGCACAAAGAGACTTCACCGATCTTCCAGGATAAAGCGAAGACACCAAATGAACCGACGCGATTGACGGACCATCCTCCGCCAAATTGTGTTGTTGAAGAGTCGAAACCTCACCCACCCGAGGAAACAAAGCGCAGTGCTCATAATGACCGCCCAGGCGATCGACAGCCTGTATCGACACCCAATTCTGTTGACTCCACGCCGGCATCGACACCTCTGTCCTACCAACGAGCCATCGTATCAGTTCCGGAAGATCCGGTCGCCAAGAAACGCCGCGCCGTGCGTGAAGAGGCCTATCATGCGTACATGAAGAGCTCGCTTGTACGCGCACAAGCCGTGGCCAAATTTCACGCGGCCGATACTAACGTCCGCATGGCGGAAACTTGGCTCGAGTTTGTTGACAAGACCCTCGAGGATGTGGGCCGTCGCATCGAACTCCAGGACTGGAAATTCAAGAAGCTCGAACAAGGCGGTATGGACTTACACGAGTTGCTGGAAGCACCAGTCCTACACGACCGTGAGCCCGAGTGAGAAGCTTTTCAGTCGTCCACCGCCGAACAATCGTCAAGAAGTGGATGCCTTGTTAACTGATTGTTGCTATTTCCATGTTTGGCTAATCTACAGAATATTCTCCTCTTTCTATCTCGCTAGGTTGCGTTTAAATATCTCCAACTCCGTTTTAAAAAGTTGTCACCGCTCTTCATGCGGCTTCGGTCGCAACGGCGACCGCCGCACACGGATGGATGGCCACGCCGTGGGCCATTGCTGTTGACCGCGCGAGTTCAACGAGCGCGGGGTGACCCATAATCTCATCGGTCGACGGCCGCTGGGCCGGGTCGATCGATGTCATACGCTCGAGCAGATCCTGCGTGGCCTCGCTCACATGATGGCCCACGTTCCACGCTTTGAACACGGCCTTGAGGCCGTTCTTGGCAATGTACCGGAAGCCAGCGTCCTTGGGCGACGCCAGCTCAAACGGCGGCGACGACGTGAGCAAGATAAAGAACGAGATTGCGACCGACCACACGTCGGCTTTCATGGGATCGTACACAGTCTGGGCAACGACCTCGGGGGCCATGTAGTAGTGCTTGCCGACAATGTCGTCACAGCGGAACACCGAGTCGTTTGGTGCTTGCTGGGCACAGAGACCAAAGTCGGCAATGACGGCGCGGCCGTCGCGCAGCAGAATGTTCTCGAGACTGAGGTCGCGATGGGCAATGCCGTGGCGGTGGAGGAAATGCAGACCGGAGATGACGTCCTTGAGGTACGCGAGCGCAGTCTTTTCATCAATGCGCGTCTTCTGGACGGGCGTCGGCTGGCTCTCTTCCTCCTCGTCACTGTCTCGGGTGGACGGTGGTGTACAGGATTCCAAGAGATCACCGCCTTCACAGTAATCCAGTACAATGTGAAGCATGTTGGTTTCCTTGGAAACGTAGTAGTTGCGCATGGTGATAATATTGGGATGGCCGCCGGCGGCACACAGTTGGCTCATGACTTCAATCTCTTTTAGAATGTTTTCTTTGACCATGCCGTATTGGTGCGATTCTTGCTTGAGTGCCATGGTGAGGTCAACCGTCTTGATGACGACCTCGTCCTGGGTCTCACGGTCCACGCACAAGAGAATCTCGCCAAAGATGGATGGTCGCAATGACGCCATGCGCTCGTACCGAAGTAGGACGGTGGTCATATTGGCGAGCATTTTTTCGAATCTCTCTGGATAAGAACTATTGTCGAGAACCGAAAACAAGAGAACTGCTTTCTGTGCAGACCGCAATTTCGGAACTGTGGTTCGATTCTGTTCTGTGTCCCTGCGGTCCGGTTTCGGGAAGCCTGAGGCTTACGGTCTGTCTGGAATCCAGTGTGTGGATTGGATCGAGGGATGCGCGTGGCTGATGGGCTCAGCTGACTGCCTCGTCCGCTTCGAAAGGTGTGCGCAAGCGAAGTGGATCCCACTCGCGCGATCGTCGTTGGGTGAGTGTCTATGAGTTGGTACTGTACGGTACAGCCTGTGGAACGCTTTGTCGCAATGCCGGCCACGTAGACGGCGGACGGCTTGGCTGTCTTTCGTGATGGTGTGTGTGATTGATGATCTCGGTTCTTTTTCTTCTCCCTTAATGCTGAGACTGGAGACTCCGGCGTGGGCGATTGATTGGACAGCCAGGGACGAAAAGCAAATCTGCGCGCTTATCCGGTTGGAGGAAGTGCTGCGTTATCTCCAATCTAACAGCTCGCTGTGAGTTGGATGAGTCTGGTGATGGAGTGGAAGTTGAGCTGGACAATACCGCGTGCTGGTGTTGGTCGGCTGGATAGGTTCCAGAAGAACACTTGCTGATCAACGTCAAGCAGCTGGAGGTCGCCGGACTACAAGTACGGTATGTTCTAGTATTCGTAGAGGCCAGTTGGAGCGAGGCTGCAGTTGCTGGATGGCTCCACTCGACGTGAGTTGAATGTTGCCGAATGGATACTGAGAGCTGGGAATTGCCGTCGCCGGAGATGAGCGTGGTGAGGGACGGCGTAGAAGCAGCCAGGCGTTCCAGAAAGCGGCTGTTGGCCAGCCTGGTGGGAATTGAGGCTGGAATGCAATCCCTATGTACGTACAGTACTGCGCGTGATAGAGAGTAGGGCGGGATCATATTGGACCAGGAAGATTGATCAGATTTAAGCTGCAGAATATTTCAACGCGACACCAAAGCACAGAGTTGAAGAGAGACCAGCCCAGTTGTAAACGCATCGGACAGCCTGGCATCGTTCTTTTATCTGTGTCAAAAGGCCAGGCACTTTCAACACGTGGGTAAAATTTCGGTTCTGGCTTGCTGTTTGTATGCTATGTTTACTGTGGTTGTTTCTCTGTTTTTTCGCATGGCATTGGGGATTTGGGCATGGGTGATTGATCACTGTCTCAAAAACATAGACCGCCACGCTCGTCTACCCATGACATTTGTTGTATGTCAAAAATAGGTGAGGTCTGGCTCGTCTTTCACAGAGAGCAAGTTGAAGGAGTGGATCTAAATGTGGCCGAGATTATACTGGATATTGGTCAGTTGACGACCAGCACGCGTGGTGGGCTTAGGAGCGCACGCAAGAGCATGGCGTGCTGCTGCTCGAGAATGTCTGAAACAAACACTGCACGTCGCGCATGGCGTCACGGATCTTTCCGTCTCGGCCTGCCGAGAACCGAAGTGGAAGTGTGCCCACATACAGTACTCTTGGAACTTTTCCAATTGACAGAAACAGTATTCTGTAGCCTTGGGCGGTTGGTTTTTGCGAAACGAGACATCGGAAATGTCGAACATGACTGTGTGGATCATCAACGCTTCTCTGATGAAAGAAAACGCTTTCTTCTGCTGATGTGGTGCGGAACTGCATCAAGACAGGAACACCAACGCCCTGATATAGACAAACTCGTCTTATTTTCTTCCACAGAGAGGCCATGTAAGATCCCGGTTTGTCGCACGGTCAAAACTTTCTTTATTCTGTTGTTCCAGCATGCATTTTTTTCATTGGCTGATGCATGAATTACGTTTTATCACGGCATTGGTGCCAGAAAATATGAAGCGTCCGCTGGATTCGTGGGATCCCCGCGAGTTGCGGGTGTCCCTCCTATTCGAACATGCTTGATCCCAAGCAGAAAGCCCTCGCAACGATCCAAGTTCACACCAGGGTCGGATCGGACTCATACCGTACAGAACTGTGAAAAGACCGCCGCGTCTTTGTCCTGCAGCTTGATGTACACTGTAGTGCACAACCTCAAATTGGCCACAACAGTTTCACAAGATCCATTATGCTCTTCGACCAGCACAGAGTGATTGTGGAACCGTCCACGGAATAAACCGAGTGCATTGTTCTGCGAAAATGTAAATGGGACGACGTGATGTACTGTATTACTGTATCAGAGTGAGGAGGTGTGCGGGACACTGGTCAGACAGGCAATGTTGCCCTGTCGACCAGTACGGAGAACTTGCTATTATATCCCAGCCACCAAATGACGTCATCACTACCTGTCGCTGTCGCCGAGAGCGCGTCGAAGCGACAAACGATCCACTACCAGGTTCGCAAGGCTTCCGGGGCAGCGACGTGCGCGACTCTCGGTCGCGAGTGAAAGGATCCGGTTTGTTGGATCGCGTGTGCTATGCTGCAGTGCACCCAAGAATCTATGGATTCACGATTGTAAATTGTGGATCTCTCTGGCGCCAGTCGCGCCAGCGACTGGCGCGCCCAAGTTTGGGGGCGATAGCGTACGATTGTTTGTTTGTCGCATGTGGAGACGAATTGTTACAGTGTTATCAGCAGTCGTTAGCAGATTCATTTTGCCCATGTACGACTCTATAACTATGTACTCTAACGATTCGACGATAGACTATCCATCGGCACCCTGCACTGTACCGTATCACATTTGTTGGCACAGTCTCAATTCATATCATGCCTGTATCGTAAACGACACCGAACATGTAGCTCCTGTTCGTTCCCAAAGCGCATGGACCTGGATCTATCCCGGCGCTGACGCCAGCGATTAAAGCGAAAGCCACGCACAAGAAAAAAAAGAAAAAAACATGCTCTACATGGCGCTGCGACGATATCCAAACTGGGCAGTTCCCGGGAGCCTTTATCTTCCGGATGGGAATACAGTAGCTACATATCCGGTGTGACCTCAATGACCTTGAAGTCGGGCACGATGCGCGCATCGTTGTTGCCCGCGACAACGCGACCAACGATCCACGCCGGCTTGCCGTCCAGTGCCTGGATCTCCTCAATAAACGCTTGGGCATTCGCCTCGGGTAAGCACAGCAGCAACCCTCCGGACGTCTCGGCCGCCAGCCCGTCCAGCAACTTGAACGAATTGCCAATCGTCTCGTTCACCTTGACCATGTGCTGGATAATCGGCAAGGTGTGGATCTCGAAATCCACCGCCTGGGTCTGCGACTTGGCCTGGTTTCGGGCGTGGCGCAAGATTCCAAAGCCCGTGACGTCCGTCGCCGAGTGGGCACCATACTACAAGCATATACGCTCAGTGAGATTCCAGAAGTAACCGGTAGACGCATGGCGTCGCGTACCTTGTGCATGAGGCGCGCACCATTGAGGTTGAGTCGCGTCATTGATTCGCTTGCCATGAGGAAGCCATCTTCGGCGTCTTTCTCAGTCACAATCTGCTCCACCCGCTGCCAACGCTCGGGTTTATTACGCCACTGCCACAGGTTCACCGCGACCTGCGTGCCCAGCGGCTTGGTCAACACCAGCACATCGCCTGGGACCGCATGGATCGGACGGATGATCTGACTCTCTACAGTGCGGTATACTCCGATAATTAGTATGAGCCATTCATGGACGGTACTCGTATAGAGGCGTACCGCTGCGCACGCTCATGGCAACGCCGCCAACAAGCGGCCACGGGTTCATAACGGTCTGGCCGCCGGTGACGTTGGTGTTGGCTTCGCGCGCGAGGTCGTTAAAGCCGCGGATCAGCTGCGTGGTCACCACGTCGCGCTCCTTGTCGTTCATGTCGCGACACACGCCGAGCATCATGAGCATGGTGTCGACTTCGGTCACGCCCATGGCATAGGCGTCTGAGAGCACGTTGGCGCACGCAATGCGGCCTTGGATATATGGATCTTCGACCGACGGAAAGAAAAAATCGGTGGTCGAGACCAAGTACAGGTCGTGGCCGTGGCCGATCTTGACGACGCTCGAGTCCATACCGGGCGTCTCGTTGGGCTTGAGATCGTTCGAGATCTGGTCAAGGTACCCCAGTAGTTTTTCCTGGGGTAATTTGCAGCCGCAGCCTTTGAGCGCACTAAAGTTGGTCAGCACAAAGTCCTTGTCGAGCCCATGGGCGACGGGATCGTAATGGGCCGTGAGCCAGGTCTCGTTGCTTGTTTGCTGGGACCGCTGCGCAAACTCGCGGTCGATAATTTGCTTCGCCTTGGCCGTCGCGTCCTCCATGTTTGGTGTTGTGATCTGTAGTCGATCTTTGGGAATTGGGAATGGATTGCGAATCAGGGGCAGTGAAAATGCGTGGTTTGGACCACATTAGTGTGGGTAAAAATTAGCCAATCATAATCGAAGGATACGGAAAGAGCTCTCTGATTGGATAGGATAGCTGTCCTGTCTAGGGATTCCTCCAATCACACAAGGCGGTTACGGTTACGGTTACGGACATCCATAGCTAGTTAACAGTAGGACCAACTTTGACGCAGTCTCGCCATGAACGCTACCTCCACAGGATTTCAACATGTATAGACAATTAAACGACGCTGCTTCAATCTCTCTTTGATCGCTCACCCGTCAGTCACTTGTGTCCTCACGGTCCACGCGCTGTGCTGTGGCGGAACTAATACCTCCTGGACCTTTTGCACGGATCTCGGCCACAGGGTCGATGAAATCCTCAAGCATCGACGACAGCACAATGCGAACGTCGCCCACAGAGCCGCCCACTTCATCAAACACAACCAATTCGTTGCGCTCGTTCGGGTTCTTCCGCAGCCAGTCCGGCGGGATGTGGTAGTACTGCTGGACGTACTCGTCGTTGTTGTCCTTGATAAGCCAGTGGCGTCCCAAACCGTGGCCGTTCAGGTAGAGGTGCCCGCGCGTTAGCCCAACTGCATCCAGTAGAATCGACGTGGTCTCTTCGACTGGCTCGGCTCGCTTGATCTTGGGCGGTGTCTGCAGCTCAAACGTGGTGCGGTACCAACTCAGCGTTGGCCGCGTGGTATTGTCTTTGCTAAACGGAACCCACGGCACCGACGCGTTCCATTTGGGGTCGTAGATTTTGAGCTCTTCGCCAATGAGACCAGGGTACATCTTCCACTCAGCACTGCCAATCAAACTCTGGTGGTTATTGATCGTAATGTCGCCCGTGATGCCCTTGATTTTCATGCGACCAAGGGTATAGAGACCCAGCCCAACCGACACGATCGACAGGTCG